>JAIUZE010001124.1:0-86685 GCA_022085475.1 Heliosperma pusillum | reverse complement strand
GATTAAACATCTGTGTGGATACGACCATGGTAACGAGAGACTCGGGGTTGCAATTAGCGAAAAAGAGGGAGTATTCATTAGGTTTGGTAATATGGTAGGTTTGGTTGAAAGACGAAGCTGGAGGTGGGGAGAGTTGTTGGAAGGTGAATAAATGGGTTGTGTAAAGGGAATCGAGAACACAGAAAGATGGGTTTTGTTGGATTTCTAAGAGGACTTGAAGAAGAGATTCTTCGGATAGGAGGAAGAATCCGAGTCGAGATGGGTCGGGTGGGGAGAGAGGTGAGGTTACGGAGACGGAGGTGACGGAGATAGAGACTCGGCCAGTGTAGGTGAATCCGAATTTTTCGAAGAGGATCATGGGTCGGTTGTCGGTTGTTATTTTTAGGGTTTTGATTTCTGCATTGGTTGTTAGGATGGTGGTTAGGATGAGGAAGAGGAGGGTCGGGAAGGTAGATGATCTCGCCATTGGAGGATGGGATCTGAGAGAAGGGAGTTTGGTGTTTGTTTGTTTGTTTTGGTGTGATTTGGAAATTAGATCTGGGATTTATTCAAGAAATGCGTCGGTTGTTTGTGTTGGTGTTGCATTATTTTTTTGGTTTCGTTGTTTGTTGATTTGGATCTAGGAGAGTTGAAGAAGACGGGAGGAAAGGGGGGGGGGATTGGGAGTATCCGTCTTAAATGAAGATTGGTCGGATTCTATCTTATAATAAGATAAGTAAGAATTTATTTAGCTTTTCACTAGTTTGAGAGTGGATCTGACCTGTATTTATTGAAGACGAATATGTTTTGTTTTTGATGAGACTAATGTTAAACAAATGAGTCAATACGCAAGAGCTTTGATTTGATTCTTTTTTTAAATTGATTTTTGAAGGATGGTTGATCCAATTAGAAAACGATGTTTGAACAAGTCCTCTAGACATTAATGACCCACCCATTAGAGACTTAGCTGTGGTATCATAGAGTACCATGGTCTATACTCTATACTGCACTGACTAATCTAAATTAAGGTTGAACTGAATGGATCTTATGAGAAATTAGAGTAAAATAAAATAGATTGGATTTCTTTCATGTATATTTTAAATGTACGTTTTATGCATGTAATTGAGTTGGCCTAAGCTATAAATTGAGGGGTTCAAAAATTCATGACTCAACTCAAGTTCAACTAAGAGCTTATCCAGCCTTACCAAGCACAAGGTCGAATCAACAACGATTGGTCATTTTATACTTTTCAATCTTCTCACTTTTTAAATGTAACTAGAAATAAATATTCTTAAACATATATCTCTAACGAGTAACGGCCTAATTTGGTTAATCCTTCCACTTAGGATTAACCATTACTTAGGTTACGGAGAAAGCATTTTTAAAATAATGGTTAATTCTTCCACTTGTCCCCCTTACTCTTTTGTGAGGAGATTTAACCCGTCTGATACAATAAGACGGGTCACCCCGTCTGAAACAAGATCAACTGCTACGACGAAAATGGAACAAACTTTTTTCCTCATTTCAAACTGAAGACCTATGTGGTCTTAAAAATTGAGTATCTCCCGCTAAAAATGCACCTAAGAATAGAAGCACAATTGCAAAACATTAACAAACGGTAAGCTACAAATTTCCCTAAGCAAAGCCATTACCTCACCTCCCCAGGTTTGTGAGACAGGAAGCTAAGGATATAAAAGCACAAACTACAAAGATTAACAAATGGTCCGCTGCGAAATTCCCCAAGCAAACCCTCTCCTGCTCTCCCCAAGTTTAGGAGACGGGAGTAGGGATGGCAGTGGGTCTAAGACCCGACCCATACCCGTCGGGTCAGACCCTAATGGGGCGGGTTTGGGTCTCATTTTCTTATACCCAATGGGTATGGGTCGGGTATGGGTCCTCCAAAAATATTTCGGGTCTGGGTCTGAGTTACGAGACCCGAACCCGACCCGTAGACCCGTACATTTGTAAAAAAATAAGAAAATAAATATTTCTAACCTAATAATATCACAGACAATATTAATACACAACATCAACAACTCAACAATCATACAAAATACTTAGCCACATACTGACATACACAATAACACAACCAACTAGCAACTAAGAGTTGAAGCTTGACCATGGCGCAACTAACGACAATGACGACTAGCGGCCCGATTGACAGCCGACCACCACTTCACCAGTCCACCGCTAACTACGAAGGCAATCAACGAGTTATTTCGGGTACAACATTAGAATTAGGGGTTTCTTATTTTGGAGTAAACTAATTTAGATCTTCTCTTTTTTTTCTCCTAATTAATCTAATGAAGCTTTCTTATTTCATTTGCTGTAGATTTCTGGGTTTCTTATGCTAAATATACTCTTAAAAGAAATATATGGTTAGTGCTGGATATAATGTAAACTTTCTTATTTCATTTACCCTAGATGTATTGCTATTTTGCTTGATCTTCTCTACTTGGATAATACTGATTTATTTGGTTTTGCATACTAGGTAGAATTTGGGCATCAGAAGAGATTTTGAATGCTCATGGCTATTCAATTATTATTGGCAAGTTCATTCAAATCAGACCCGTGGGTACACCCGGACCCAACCCGGACCTGTTGGGTATGGGTATGGGTCTGATAATTTTAGACCCTAGCGGGTTTGGGTCGGGTACGGGTCCAAGATCTGTGTCACGGGTCCGGGTCCTAGTGGACCCGACCCAGACCCGACCCGTTGCCATCCCTAGACGGGAGGAGTCGAGAGATGTCTGATGTTCAAATAATCAAATCTATGTAAGCCAGCAAGTTGTACAGGGTTACGGCGCAATTCTTTTTCATGCTTAACGAGTTAGCAGTAAACGCTTCAATGAAGCTTATGTGGTGGCTTAATAGCATTTACCAAAGTGAATATTTTCTCCATGTGTGACTTTAGCAGTAGGCATTCGCTCCCGATGCCGACCGAGGTAATTAAGTACAAACAGGAAGGTGGATGATAACAACTACGCAACTAAGAACATCACAATAAAATTGTCAAGACATGAGTCACATGACACTGATCAATTATGCCCATTACTCCGGTAGTCAGGTAGCGATCCAACAATCATACAAAACTTGAAATGCTCCAGATTGCTAACCACAAATAAACAGGGTTCCAGTCTTTCAGATTTCAAGAATCCAAAATCATGTCGACATAATTCGTTCTATTTAAGAGAAAGGGGCACAATCTATTCTAAACAGATATTTGTCATTAAGTACAAAAGCCAGTTCAATAAATTCCAGAAGCCGAGAGCATTGAAATCTAATCCTCATCATCAAGCACCAAGGCAAAAGCTAAAGCTGATTCAAACAAAACAAAGTCTACATCATCACCGGCAGTGCAGCTCTAACTCAGGATACCTGCCAGCCAATAGTAAATACGTGTCAGAGAACTTGGGTACCGGGCGACTCTGCCAAAGGAATACGAATACAAAGGAGTAATCAACAGAAGAGTGCCATGTGAGACTTAAACCCATTATACCAAGTACGAAGTAGAAATTAGGAAGTTCGAGCACAAAACTAGCTAAATAGCCCGGGAGTATTGCCAAAATGGAGAATTTACTATTTGTACGAGACTTATATGATATTATATTGTATCAAATGTTTGAGGGGATATAAGTTATATCCCCACAAACATTTAGGGGGCGTTTGGTATGAGGTATTGGGGAATCATTTATTTTCATCCTCTTACCCTTTGTTAATGTTTGTTTGGTCCATTTTTCATACCCTTTACCCCTTTTCTAGATTAGTTTTACCCCTTACTCACTTAGATTGATTCCCCCCCCCCTAGGGTATCCCCATACCCTTACCTTACCTCAATATACCATGACCACCACTTCAACCACCGACACTCATCAAAATGAGTCGTCGGCAACACCTACTAACATCAGTGTCACCACCAGCGCCGACAAAAGACCGCCTTCCATCCACCCAACTCCTTTCATCCCCGCCGGCGACCTCCCCTTAAACAACCGACGAAACCTCAACACCCTCACCTGATAAAACACACGGCCAACCCTCGAAAAACCTCCATCAGCCTTCGAAACCCCCTCGCCCACCCCTCAAAACACTAGATCGTGTGTTTTAAGAGGTGGGGGAGGGGGTTTTGAAGGCTGGTGGTGGTTATTTTAGAGTGTGTGAGGTGTTTGGAGGTCGGGATTGTGGTGTTTGTTGAGGCCGTGGGGCGCTATGAGGAGGGTCGACGAGAGGCGTGGTGAGGAAGGTCGCCGACGCCGCTACTTGTGGTGGTGTCGGTGTAGGTAATTTTGGCAGGTGGTGGGTAATGGTGGTGAAGACAGTGGTGTTGGCTTTTAGGTTAATTGATTCCCTTTCCCTTTAAATTTCAACCAACGCCCAAGGATAATAAGGGTAATCCTTTTTCTTTACCCACATTTCCCTTTTGTATTCATCAAACAAATTGACAATAAAACCATCTTGCAACAAATTTTGAATAAAATGCTACCACTCAGGTTGTGTAATAAATAGTGAAACTCATTCTGATGCAAATGCCAACTCATCTCGATTAATATGGTACAATGGTAAGGTGCAGTATAACAATCCTACTAGAACCAATAAAAGAGAACTGCCTACCATTGATTCATGTGTGTAGTTTGTTTAGCACAATGAGAACTTCAACCACTACCTAGCGAATAGTGAAGATAAAACATGAAATGCAGTGGTCTGAACAACACTAAACCAATTCCAGGCATTAGAACAAAACGGGAGGACTATCCAAATAAAATGCAGAAGACAAAGATCCAGATAATGCCTACTTCAAAATCATGTCAAAACATTAACTATGGTGCCCCAAGTCTGCGGCGGATCCCTGAAATACCTTCATCTATGTGGAATTTTGAATGTGGGAATTAAATTCCAAAAAATGAACCACCTTATATATCTCACTACCATTCTTATAATTTGTATTTGAAACCAACTGTGTGACAATTCTTCTAAAGGATCTATGTATCTAACCCCTTTCTAGTTTCTACTGTCTAATAATGATATGAAATTCTCGAGTCCATTACCTCAGTACATCTGTTAGATGGGCATTTTTTAAGCGTAAAAAAACAGGGTAGTGGTTCCATAAAACTAGAATAACTTGAAAATATTAATGGGAATTTTAGAATAGTTCCCAACTTTGAACCAATGTAACTCTCAACACATCAATTATCCAGAAATAATGCAACTCCCTCATTTTCTCAAACAGCAGCAGTGATTTTTTTTTTCTGAAACTAACCGATACTTTCTCCATCCATTTGTTTACCTTTGATTAAAGTATCTTTCACAGAATATAAAAGGTAACCAAATGATTGGGGCGGAGGGAATAACTTGAAAAAAATTCCCTTTCCAACTGTTCAATATAACGAGAATTGATCTCCTTTTTCATATTATTTCCACACATTCAACAGGCTTTGATGGGAAGTTAAATGAAACAATGCCAGATTCACATTAGATTTGATGTTTCTCCACCATCCTCAAATATCATTAAAGCCAACCAACCGTAAACTAAAACTAGACTTTTGACACAAACCATATCTGGTAGAACTTTCATTCAATCACATTTATGTGGCTATCGAAGTCAGACTTAACATTCACACACCATATAAAGAATCGTTTAGAAGACAATTATACTATGTCACTTGTGCAGTAAATATACACCCACATTAAGATAGACAAATCAAACTTTGGAACATGCATCACTGACCCCAGAGGTTTTACTAAGTATAATCATCTTCAAGGCCTTTCCAGTGTTTCCTAAACTAGAATCGGTCAGTTTAAGATCCTTTGTTCGAAGTATACATTCTATAGCACCTCCAACCATTACAATTCCTTCTAGCTTCTTTCAATTATTCCATAAAGAAGTTTGCCATTCAAATAAAATAAGCTTTAATCAACCGAACTACCCCAATTCTTTCTTTCTTATAATCGCTCTCGAAAAAAATAAGGTTCAATAAAACTTACTGTGAAACAAAAATTGTTGCAAGCCTACGCTTTTATAAAATGCAGAACTCGTGTATGAATTCATTATCAAAGAATTAGTAGATGGCCATGATTTACTGAAAGGAGATAAGAATTCTAAAGCTGGTAGAGAAGATTATATGCATCTGCAAGTTAATTCAATTGACCCACTTGCTGATTTGAGTTTGTCATTCTTAATCCCGAGAGTTCTAAAGACATGATGTCTAGCTTCTTTCGATTATTCCATTAAGAAGTTTGCCATTCATATAAAATAAAATAAGCTTTAATCAACCAACTACCCCAATTCTTTCTTTCTTCGAATTGGTCTCAAGAAACTACTTATATGTTCACACATTATCAATTAAAAAGATCACAAACACAGTGAAAATTAAACTTGATCAATTAAATAGCCAAATGTTACAAGATAAATAAAAAACAAGTCTCAAAAATACGATAAAAGAAACAGAAAGCGTACTGAATCTACTGCTGCTGGTTCTGAGGCGGGTGCTGAGCATTGGGTGGAGGAATTCCAGGTCTAGGCGGTCCATAACCCGGCATTCCACCAGGAGGCGGTGGCATTCCCTGCATTCCTTGCATTCCCTGCATTCCAGGTCTCGGCGGTCCAGGAGGAGGAGGTCCACGCATCATCTGAGGTGGAGGCATCCCAGGCCTTTGAGCAAACTGAGCGTACTGAGGCGGTGGCGGTCCAGGCATCGGACCCTGTCCTGGTCTCTGCATATACTGACCAGGCGGAGGAGGTGGACCCCGCATCATACCGGGTGGCGGGAACATAGGGGGGCCACCAGGAGGACGAATAACCGGGGCACCCGGATAATTAACCGGAGGCCTAGAGATCTGCGGCTGCATCATCCCAGGTGCCGGCCCACCCACACCCCGAGCCGGACCGGCCAGACCGGGCTGAGCATGAACCAGCGGCGCGGTCGGGATCCCTCTACCAGCAGCACGTCCTAGACCCGGTCCAGCAGCGGCGGAAGCAGAAGTAGACTTGGCACGTGACTCATCAGGTGGAGGTGGGCCCTCGACGGTCATTGAAATGACCTCTTCACCCCTGAGAAGGAGAAGACCGAGGGTACGACGGTCAAGACGCTCCTCAGATTTAGGGGTAGTTTTGGAAGGAGGAAGTTTGCGGAATTCTTCACAGTCGCCTAAAACGAGATTCATGTGACGGTCGAAAGCGAGGAATTTACCGACGAGTTGACGACCGTCTTGGATAGTAACTCGCATACGGTAGTTTATGAACTGAAGCATCTTGGATCCCTTTGACATCGACATTGTTAAGGGTTTGGTGTTGTGTTGGTGCGACGGCACACAAGAGGTGGAAGAAGAAGAAGAGGAGAGGAGTGTTTTTATTAGGGTTTTAGAATACGATGGAAACTAGCCGACTATAGGGATTGAGATTTTGATTTGGGTGATTTATAAGGGTTTGAATCTAACTGACTATACGATACTCGTATTATCTAGGTAGGTAGCACGGACACTTCACCTAATTAGCTGTCTTGTGTTCGACACACGGATACACGGACACCTATAAATAAGGAAGGAAATATCGAAAGACTGAAAGAGATTGATTAGAAGATGGTTGGGTGGGAAATGAGGATGAACTATATTCAAAGTCAAATTTTATCTTTAATCATTTTTATTTAATATCAAATACTAATACTAAAATAAAATTATACGTTATTTATAACTATAAAATCTACTCCCTCGTAGTCGGTCATTTATTCCCTCTTTCCTTATTGGGTAAGTCGGGTTTTATTCCATCTTTCCCTTTTTGGATGTGGGGTTGTCTGTTTTGTGTGGTCTAAATTCATTTGTATGTGGGGTAGTGTGTTTTGTGTGTTCCAAATTCATTTCCTTAATTTTTGTGTAAAAAGGAAAGGGGAAGAAATGAGTGACTAGGAGGGAGTATATTTTATTAAATTTAACTAACGTGTTCCGTGTCCTAAATTTCACGGGATGTCGTATCACGTGTCCGTGTCGTGTCCGTGTCCGTTTTGGTGCTACCTAGAGTACTATGAGGAGAGACAGACCTGGACAACAGTGCGGGTTGGCCTGGTCTGCTCTCTCGGTTGAACAAAAATCAGGCATGATGGTCTGCATGAATAGCCTGTACGACCCGTCGCTTCACTCGGGCTAGGGTTGGGTTGGTGCTAGGGTAACCCTGCCCGGTTCATGGCATGTTTGGTATTTTTTTTTTTAAGAAAACCATGTCGAGGTTTAGTACTCATTATGTAAATCAGGCACAATCGAAGGAACAATGTCAGACGGAACATCATCGCAGTAGAAGCGATGACCCAGTCTTTAAGGAGCAAAATCCGCTAACCTATGAGCTACGGGCTACCCTATTAAAATTTCTACGAACAAACGAAAAAGAAATACGGTCAAACCAATTACAAGCAACAATAATATCCTCATAAACTAAAGAAATGTCACTACACTCGGTCACTCCCGCTTGGTTATTGGTACGAGTTGGTCGCGCATAGTGGCCCGCACTAGCCCATGTCCTCATGGTTCGACTGTTTATCATTTTTGGAGGAAATCTTCCTAAATGGAGGAAATCTTCTAAATTTTGTGCAATATGTGGGAGAAAACGTAGTCATATGAGATCTTGTTTGATTCGCCTTTATAAGTACAATAAGGATATCAAATTTTTATATTTTTTATAATGTAAAGTTCAAGATATTTACGTTACAATTTGTGCATTGACAAACGTGTAAAAGAGAAATGTTATATTTGGAATTGAATAGAGGGAGTACTACATATCTACTTCACATTACATTACCAAACTACCGACTTTATATTTTGATGAAATCTACTAAACTAAGCATTTTATTTAGTAATAAATAAAATACCTGCATTATTCTATTAAAGTCACGATATTAGAAAAATGTAATACTTTTTTTTTATTGCAAAAAGATTATCATTTCATTTCAAAGGAGAAAGAAATTACAAATTTACAAAGTTCTAACCACTAGAAAGGTGAGAGAAACTAAACTACACTAGCCACAATCCCCCTATAATTTGGATGATCCTTCCGCATTAACATTCTAATGACAACAAAGAATTTGTTTTTTTGGACAACATTAGTAAAGTGGCTCTTATGCCCGTTGAAGATCCTCTGATTTCGCTTAGCCCAAAGTTAATGCACCGTAGCATCTATATTAGCACTGAACCAGACATTTCTCCACTGCTTGACTTGGCTAGAACTGCAGCACGTTAGCTCATCAAGAAGATGCTTCTCTTGCCTTACCATGCCCATCCAAGACAGGAGACTAGACCAAACAGTTGCAGAAAACGAACACTGAAAGAAAATGTAATACTTCATATAATACTAACATAATATATCTATACAAATAATTAATACAGAAAGGATTCACAAATACTACTATACCTTCAGTTGTATGATAAGTATTGTACAACCATCATACATATATCCGAGTTTAGGTGTAATTTTTATGAGCTTTAAAATTTTATTTTATTTTTTTATGTTTAAGTGTGTGACCTCAGAAACTTTATAATATAGCTCAGATTCTTTACAAGAAAGCTCGAACTCTTTAGTACAGAGCTCGAATTCGAATCCACAAGTTGTAATACAACTGTTTGTATAATCTATTGATTGGAAAGAAATAGGAAAAAAGATATTAGATACAAAGGAGAAACTTAGAAGGAAAAAACACGAAGGCCTCATATAAAAATTAGAACGGTGTTAAAAGAAATTTTTCACAGGTAATAAGTAAATGAGTAAATTGTTACGGAGTTTCTGCAAGAATTACCTTAAATAAACTATCACTATTTTACATACATTGTCCTACTTTTCTTCAAAGTCTTACTTCTATACAAAAAAAAACAGTTGATCTCATTAAAGACAGGGCATATCCATCTTCAATGAAGACGGGTTCGATCCCCTCTCACAAAGAGACAAGTGGGAGGCCAAGTGGGCATCCTCCCATTTGCCTCCTTGTGAGAAGGGATATGAGCCGTCTTCAACTTAAACCTACATGCAAAATTGCCAATTCGATTAAAAATTAAATTTTAAATCTCATTTTTCTCAATTATTATTATTATTATTATTATTATTATTATTATTATTATTATTATTATTATGCTCTCTCTGTCTCTTTAAGTTATACTTCGTACAACTTAAATTGTACAATATGTATAACAATAACATGCTTTCAATAAGATCACTAAACTGTATTTCCTCTTGTTATACGTAAAGAAGATTGCTTTGCTAAATCAATATCACAAGATTCATATAAGTTCTGCTTAACCTCGGAGTTCAGACCATGAACTTTCAACTACATCTTTTATTTATTAACAAAGATAATGTTTTCATTCATCAATATATTGTGTTGGTGATTTTGATCACTTGGTCATTTAAGTACATTCGGGTTTTCAAGTCAAAATCGGTTTGAGCTCGTAATGGATATAATGTGAGTCGGGAATACGGAGTGTATGCTCATGTAATCGTATATCGAGTTCATGGTTGTAATGGATAAGGAAATGACGAGTTTATTGTGTATATCAACTCGTTATTTGTGTTGAGCTTTATACTCGGTTTTACTAAGTGTTATACTTAGGCCCTGTTCTTTCCAGCTTAATTTCAGCTCATTTCAGTTCAGTTCAGCTCTATTAAGTTCAGCTCAGCTCAGTTCAGTTCAGTTCAGCTCCATTCAGTTCAGTTCATTCCAGTTCAGTTCAGTTCAGCTCAGCTTCATTCAGTTCAGTTCAGCTCCACTAAATTCAGCTCACTTCACTTCTACTCATCTTAAACTTAAATTTTTAATTAATATTAATAATAGTTATTATTATTATTTAATTTATTACTATTATCATTATTATTATTATTAATTAAATAATACTCCCTCCATCTCATAATTATCCCTCGTTATAACTTTGACCATAAATAAGTTTTAAAATATAAAAACTTAGACGTTATAACAAAAAACATTTAAATTCATCATAAAATAAAAATAAAAATTAGAAACATATTTTTTAAATGAAAAAAAAATTGAATATAAATGAAGAGAAATCAAGTCAAAGTGTCGTCTCGAAAACTATGCAATACAAAATACGAAAATTATTATGAACTGGAGGGGAATATTCTGATTAGATTATTATTAAATGATAACATTATTAATAACAATATAATATAGTAATAAATATATTAACAATAGTAACTAAAAAAATATAAATAATATAAATAGTAATAAAGTAAATATAATTAATAATAATAATAATAATAATAATAGGCCTAATAATAATATATTTAAACATTATAATAATAATATAATAATAATTATTAATATTATTAATAATAAAAAAAATATAATAAATATTTTTCTAATAATATTCATAATAATGAATATATCAATAAAATATAAAATATAATATTAATATATATTAATAATACTAATATTTCCATTAATCGTAATAATATAAGAATAAATAAATATATTAAACATAAATATAATAATATAAAGAATAATTATAACGGTGATATAATAGTAATAAAATAATTTTTTAAAAATATAAATATAATTATAATAACAATATTAAATGAATTAACATAATAATAACAATGATAAGAATAATAATCATAATAATGTTGAAATAAAAGTAATCTGAACTGAACTGAACTGAACTTAATAGAGCTGAACTGAACTGAACTGAACTTAATAGAGCTGAACTGAACTTAATAGAACTGAACTGAACTAAACTGAACTGAACTTAATATAGCTGAACCGAACTGAACTGAACTTAATGAAGCTGAACTGAACTTATAGGAACTGAAATTAAGTCCAAAAGAACATGGCCTTAGTGTTTTGCGTGTTTAAAACAAGAGAGCCATAACCCCGATCGGGGGTGGCCTAGCCCCGATAGGGGTTGGGTGTCTGATACTCTCTGATTGTTTAAAAGTACCCGGGTAACCCAAACCCCGATCGGGGTTGTAGTGTTTAGGGTATTTGTTTTGTTTTACGCGCGGTTTTCTTTTTTGATCATTGGGTTTCGAAATGAAATCCAATGATGGTAGTTTTGGGTTATTTCCCATGTACTTATCCATTAATATTTACATATATATACATATATATAAGAAAGAGTAATAATAAATATTACGTGTGATTTTTCAGATTTTTGACATTTTACAAAAAGAAAATACAAAACTCTCATTGTTTAATACATCTTTGTTCTTACCTTAGACAAAGGAAAATCGTCTTATCCTACAGAGATTTTGTGATACCCAAAGGTTAATAGGGTCGAAATACTCCAAGGAAAGTGTGTTCATCACGATTCGATTCGGTTGATAAATACCGTCTTACATTGTTTAATTTCCGTCATTTATAGCCTTGTAATTACTAGTTTGTAATTGGTATTGTAATTTGTATACCAATATACAACATTCTTAGAGTATTTGCGTTCTTTGATGATGACGGAAATGACACACGCGGTACGATATTCAAAAGTTGAAAATTACGGACGTTTGACAGTTGGGGTTCTTGAGTTTGTATGGGAAAATTGACATATTCAAGTGGAACCATACAATGGATTTACGGACAATGGATGGGAATCTCAAAGTTGTTCTGGATGGCATGTTGGTAAAACTACCAAAATAGAAGCATGATGATCATTTGAGATAAGTATCAATATCTTTATTTATTTTATGTTGCTTATGGTCTTATAAGAAAATGATGGTCTTTTAATTCCTCATGGTGTTCATCTTGAATTATCATGGTAACAATGGTTCTTAAAAGCAAATTAATTTTTATACATGATAATTTCACATATGGTAATGGTGGTCTTAATTAATATGCATGATATTTGCTTTTTTATATTGATAGGCATGATAGCCATGAGAAATGTTATTTAATGAACTTGGTTTGTACCATTAATTGATTCCTGCAATTTTCTTGGCATTGCATGTATGTTGATCAATATGGCCATATGGGTAATGTAATGATTGTTGTTATCATCGTATGCCTATTAATGTTGATGATAATCTTTGAATGTCAACATGTGGACTGTTGATCTTTGTATTGCTAGAGCATGGTTGTACACATATTAATGTTATGGTTGATAATAGTAGTTATACTATTTGGTTTGTGAATATTTGGTTTTAATGTTCATGTTTCATGTCTTGTTAATGCCATAGTTGATAATAGTAGCTATACTATTAATTTTGTGGATGTTTGGTTTTAATGTTCATGTTTCATGTCTTATTAATTGGCCATTGTTGTTAATGGATGATATTGATACCGGTTATGGTATGTCCACTTAGTTGTTATTGTTAATTTATAAATTGACTGTGTACTCACTTTAATCATGTTAGTACTGTCTTGTATGAATAATTTTATCTTGGGTTTTTAGATAATTTTTTTAGACATTGAGCATGTTTAATGAGTAATTTAAATCTTAATATGATATAATATTAAGTGGTTGTCCTTTTGTGTCTATTTATTATTTATTATATGACATGATTAAGAGATAATCTCTTTTTTTGTTTTGCAATTCATATTAAGTTAATATAGTGGTTGTATTATTTTGATTGTATGAATTGTGTATGTTAGTGGTGTACTATTGAATGTACATGGTGGGTGTGAATGTCTCTAATGGATAATTCTAGATAAAAATACACGGTATGCGAAATAGAGCGGTAGAATACGGTTGTTTGTATGGCTCATTAGCAAGTGTATTGGTTTTAAGTGGTGCCAAGTTCCGGTTTATGGTGACTTGAGACACTCTTGGTTGGTCAAAGGAGAAGTTGGAGAATCACTCATGAAATTTGACATAGTTTATGTCGAGTTTTGTCTCATTGGTGATTACCACAAGTTCTATGTGATCATGTATAATGAGATGGTTTTGTATTAATTATTGATAAGAATTGTTTTGATCATGTATGGTGTATATCTTGTTCATTATGTTTGTCAACAATTATGTTTGTTTGATCAATTATTTAAACAATGATCTTGATATTGTGTTGTAACTAATGTGCAAACAAGTTTATACTCATATGAATATTAGTGTGATTAATGTTTTATTTATCATATTGATCATCATGTGTTTTAGTAATCATATTAAATTTGATTATGAGTTATCATGTGGGTTGACTATGTTTCTAGTTTATTAACACTTTGTATTTGATGATCTGTAATTTATTCATATGGTCATATGGATGTTTGTAGTGTTTTCACTATGCTTGTTTGCTAGTATCTTATAATAGTACGGTTTTCATATGTTTTATTATATGGTGTTTTTATAATGTATGAAAATGAGTCCTATGAATGGGAATGAGTATATTATGTAATTAAGTTCTCTTGAATGTGATACATGAAAATGTGGATATTGAGCGGTAACATATGGGTAAACATATGTGGCTTGATAGCATGGTGTATAGATGTAAAGCGTACTAAGGGCGTATAAATGATACCTTAGGTAGCTTAATTTTCAAGAAGATGATGAAATCACCCATATAGGATGTAGATGTTGAGTTGTGTTGAATCTCACATTGACTATTTATAAAATATGATGATTTGCTCAATTGATATTTGATCGGTTATTTTTTATAGTGTTGTTAGTATGCTTACTGTTTTGTTATGATTGTTTAACATGTTATTGTCTTCTGTAAAGCATTTTAAGTTTGATGTTGTAATTGATTTACCTTATAATCTCGGTAGTGGTGGCTTGTGATAGCTTTGATGAGATTATGTAGTAATGGTGGTCTTGCCATGTAAGAGGTTAATCAATAGCATTGAATGTACAACTTTTTGACAAATCCGGTTATGGAGTAGTCATTTGTTGTATGATTATTGTCATGTTAATTTTTGGCATAGACCAAAGATGTTTTACCTTGTAAAATGTTGCAGCAGAAGCTCACCCAAGGGCCCTTGATGATCAGGCCACAAACAAGACAAGCCTGACCCCAAGATCCCCTCAGATGGAAGCTCGAATCATAAGTTCCAAACAACAAGCCATGACAGGCCAAACTCAAGCCAGGCCAAGCCAAGACATTGAGGAAGATAGTCCAGGGCTCAGCAAGCCATGCCAAGCCCCAACTCAGTCCACATTACCCACACAAGACAGAAACAATGCCATTCAGAACCAGGCAGACCAATCAGCAAACCCTGCACCAAGGAGGTACACCAGGGCTAGAGTCCAGTGATAGTAGGAGACAGAAACAAGTTTGTCCAGGATAACCCCTTTTGAAGTCTAGCAAAAACTCAAGTAACAAACACCCCAAGCTAGAGTCCAGTGAACATTAAAGCAGAGAAGGTACCACTACTACACATTCATGCAATAACAACGCCCCATCAACAACGCATACTCACGAAAATAAAGAAAAACCGTTGTGGAATGGATAATTATTTTTCCGCGGAATTTTATTAAACCTAATAACAACGGTATTAGTTTTTCGAACGTTGTTATTAGTTTTAACAACGGGGTGAACTAACATAACCGTTGTAAATAAATTTACTAATAACAACAGTTTATTTTATATCCGTTGTTATTAATTTGGCGCGAAATAAGGAAAAGTAATAACAACGGGCATGAATAAACCCGTTGTTATAATGTGTTATTAATTTGGCGCAAATTTTGGCGTAAGTTAATAACAACGGATATGATTTTGTTGTACGTTGTTGTTAGTTGTAACAACGGGTATAACTTTTTTAACCGTTGTAAATAAGTAATTTAATAACAACGGTTTACTATGAATAATAACCGTTGTCAATATTTGTTAATAAAGATGAAAAATACACACAACACTAATAATACTGTACTGCAACACAAAAACACAAACACAAAGTGATTATACTGCATCACAAAACCATAAACACTAAGACATACTCCCTGATCGTCTCTTTGTCATCATCTCCGTCTGCTATTTCTTATTAATCAGGTATTCTAATAATGATTCTTTATTGATTTCCTGAATTTCGTTTATTTGTGAATTAGTTGCCTTATACATTGCATTTTCTGAATTAGTTGGCTTATTATTGAATTAGTTTTAATTAGTTGGATTTTCTGAATTACTTGGCTTACTATATATAATACGAATGTAGATAAATGACTCGAACTTGGATGAATGCTGCGAATATGAGTGACCCAAACTATAAGGATGGTTTAGCTGAATTTTATGAAGTCGTTGCGAACAATTTGAATGGGTCTTCTAGTATTCCATGCCCTTGTGAAAGATGTGGTAATATTAGGTATATGGCTATTCCGGACGTTAAAATTCACCTAGAAAAGTATAGTTTTAGTCGATCCTATACCCGTTGGATTTTTCATGGGGAATCATTAGAGGAAGAGAATAACTTTGAAGAAGATGATCTTGAGGTATACGAAAGGTTAACTGATGGTCCCGAGTTTGCCGAGTATGTTGAGTTGGAAGCAGACGAGTTGAATGTTGGGTCTACAGATAATGAAGAAAAAGATGATGAATCAAATGCTTTTGAAGATCACAACATTAATTTGGATGACCTTGACAACATGTATGAGAAGTTGTGTGAGTCTGAAGCGCCTCTGTACCCTGGTTGTAAGTACACAAAGATGTCGGCTGTGGTGAAGTTGTATAATATCAAGGGGGCAAAGGGGGTTAGTGACACGTGTTTCACTAGTTTATTAGCCTTGATAAACGACATGCTTCCAGATGGTAATGTTCTTCCCGTTAAGACATATGAGGCTAAAAAAATAATTAGAGGGGTGGGTATGAAATATGAGAAAATACATGCATGTCCAAATGATTGCGTATTGTATCGAAAATTATATCAAAACTTAACCAATTGTCCGGTTTGTTTTGAGTGGCGTTATAAGGATAAGGAAGGGATCCCGGCTAAGGTGTTATGGTATTTTCCAGTGATACCAAGATTCATAAGGATGTTTGCAAATAACAATTATTCAAAAATGTTAACTTGGCATGAAACTGGAAGAATAAATGATGGGAAGCTAAGACACCCGACAGATGGTATGCAATGGAAATCGTTCGACGCTAAGTATCCCGAGTTCGGCATTGAACCTAGAAACTTACGTCTAGCGCTGTCCACTGATGGAATGAACCCACATGGAAATGGAAACATGAGTACCCAACATAGTACTTGGCCAGTCGTGTTGGCAATATACAACTTACCTCCATATGTGTGCATGAAAAGAAAGTACTTGATGTTGTCGTTGTTAATTTCCGGCCCTAAACAACCTGGAAATAATATAGATGTCTATTTGGAACCTCTTTTAGATGATTTGCGAATTTTGTGGGATAGTGGGATAGACGTATTTGATGCATATAGGAATGAAACTTTCAATTTGAGAGCGATGTTATTGTGTACAATAACCGACTATCCGGCTTATGGCGACCTTTCTGGGCATACGGTGCATGGGAAAGAGGCATGTCCATTGTGTGGGGAGGATATCGAGTCTGAATACTTGAAGTGTTCTCCTAAGTATGTGTATTTGGGAAATAGGAGGGGCTTGGATCCTGACCATTGTTATCGCAAGCAGCAGAAAGCATTTAATGGACGTCAAGAACATCGTCAACCTCCTAGAATTTTGAGTGTGCATGAAGTTTATCAGAAAGTAAAGCATATTGAGATAAAATATGGGAAGAAGAACGACTCTAAATTGTCTACTCGTGGGTATAAGAAAAGATCCATATTTTTTGATAAACTTCCATATTGGCCTGACCTGGAGGTCAGGCATTGCCTCGATTGCATGCACATTGAGAAAAATGTCTGTGATAATATTATCAATACCCTCCTGAATGTTCCCGGTAAAACAAAGGATAACGCCGCAGCTAGGGAAGATATGCAAATGATGGGTATTAGGCTAGAGTTGGCACCACAGAAGAGAGGTAATGGTACCTTTTTACCGCCAGTAGCTTATACCCTTTCACGGAATGAGAAAAAAGAGTTTTGTGCATGCTTGAATGGAATTAAAGTGCCACATGGTTATTCGTCCAACATCAAAAGCCTTGTGTCGATGCAAGATCTAAAACTCACCGGGTTAAAGTCACATGATTGCCACACTTTGATGCAACAATTACTATCCGTGGCTATTCGCTCCATTTTACCTGAAAAGGTACGATATGCTATTACCAGATTCTGTCTCTTCTTCCAGTCCATATGCGATAAAGTCATCGATCCCGAGGATGCGGATTCATTGCAGGACCTCGTTGTCACCTCTCTTTGTCATTTTGAAATGTATTTTCCACCCTCTTTCTTCACTATCATGATTCCCCTGACCACTCACTTGGTTAGGGAGATTTTGTACCTTGGGCCCGTGTACTTGAGATACCAGTATCCTTTCGAAAGATTGATGAAAGTCTACAAGGACTATACATCTAATCGATATCGTCCAGAAGGTTGTATTGCTGAACGTGCTATATTAGACGAAGCTCTTGCATATTGTTACGCTCATCTCTCCCCTGAGGAGTTAATTGGCGTTCCAAATAATCGTCATAGTGACTGGATGACCGAAAAAGGTATCAGGGGCCGGGTTGAAAAAATTGTGGCACGTGACATATTACATTTAGCACATACGTATGTGCTAAACAACGAAGATGAGGTGCAACCTTATATTCAACAACACAAAGATGAGCTCAAATACGATCACCCAAACAAGAGCGAGATGTGGATGGCAAACGAGCATAAGAAGACATTTGGAGAGTGGTTTAGGAATGTTGTCTTGGAGTATAAGAATTTGTATGGTGATGACATCTCTCCTAGGTTACTACGTCTTGGGTTAGGTCCAAATGCCAGGGCCACTTTTTTCAGCGGTTTTGCTATTAATGGTTATACTTTTTACACCCGCGAGCAAGATGAGTTGAGCACAATGCAAAACAGTGGTGTGAGTTCTGAATTTGAGGCAATACACTTTGCTACTTCAAAAGATAAAAACCCTATTTGGGAAAAATGCCTTTATTATGGTGTTATTCAAGAAATATTGGTATTAGATTACATTGATTTCACAATACCTCTGTTTCGATGTAACTGGGTTGATAACAACAACAATTGTGATCGAAAGGATAAAATGGGATTTACGTTGGTCAATTTGGATAAGGTTGGCAATAATAAGGATGATCCTTTCATAATGGCATCCAAAGCTAAACAAGTGTTCTATGTCACTGATCCTATGGATAAGAAGTGGTCTGTTGTACTATCTATAAGGAGTAGACGGGGTGCACCCGATAATGGTGGGGATAATGATCAGGATGTCGTGTTTGAGGGAATGGATCACTCTTCCACTGTATCTTATTTCGACAATGTTGACACTGATCATGATAACATTGAAAGCATCTATATGCGTCATGGTGAAGGTATTTGGGTTAACGAAGAAACTATGTCGGGCAAGAAACGTCCCCGATCCTGAGGCGGTTAATAATGTGAGGTATTAGCTTATATATTTGTTTTTTTTTTGTTTCTGTTAGTTTCTGTTATTTTTTTAAATTACTATCTTTCTGATGTGAGGTATTAGCAATTCAAGTTCAAGATGTGTATAGTCTTTAGTTTTTGTTAGCTTTGGTCATTGTTGAAGATTCCCAAATTATTTAGCTTTTGGTCATTCAGTGTATACTGCTTATGATATTGCTGTCTTTTTTGGTTTCTGCTGATTATTATTGCAGTGTATAGTGCTTATGATATTGCTGTCTCTAATTATAATTAAAAAAATAAATAAAGGTAAGCAACAACAACGGTTGTTGTAAATATACCCGTTGTTATTGATTATCACAACGGTTATTAACCACAAACCGTTGTCATAGTGTTTACTAATTACAACGGGTAGACTACTATAACCGTAGTCATTACTCTATCACAACGGTTTGTTTATGATAACCGCTGTCAATATTTGTAGATAGAAAACACACAACACTAATAATACGACTGTACTGCAACACAAAAACTCTATCACAAAGCGATCATTTTTCTGTCATCATCTCCCTTATTATTTTTGAATTTGTGAATTTGTGAACTATTTCTTGAATTTGTGAATTTGTGAATTTGTGAATGTCATTTCCTGAATGTCGTTTATTATTTTCACCAATTCAATGTCGTTTATTAGCAAATTTGTTAATGTCATTTCCTGAATGTCATTTCCTGAATGTCATTCAATTCTAATTTTGCTTTATCGATTGAATAGCTTTGAATTGAATTAGTTTAATTACTTCTAAACTTAAGTCAAAAAAACAAATTAACGTATCAACATTAATATTATTAAATAATAAGTTCAAACGGCGCCACACACAAATGGCGCCAAAACAACAACAAACAACTACAACCAAACAACAACAACAACAAACTAAATTGAGTCCGGGTAAATCTCCCGGAGAGCTGCCACCGCTAGAGCATATGTATCAATCGGGTCAGCCTCGGCCAGAGCCAACCCTTCCCACTGCTCTACCTGGGTCACTTCAACGAGGTCGACCCCATTTGGGAAACGGTGACGGTCATGTTCGGAAGCCACCCATAGATATGTCCCAGGCTGGTGGTTCGTGCTCTCAATAAAATCTTTTCGCCCATGCCCGGCCTTGTAAAACATTCTTGCCAGTTTGAATGCGGATGCACGATGAGCATCCGACATCCCAAACTCGAAAACGAGTTCCCCTGTAAAGTACCTGCGATGATAATTTGGCCACATCTTCCTGATTAAGTAGCCATTTCGAATAAGCGTATCACGGAGTTTTTTGTAGCTTTTACACACAACGTAGCCACCCTCAATATGAGAAGGCATTTCTTTCATGATGCAAGCATATGGTTTAGTAAAAGTTCCAGACATTTTGTATGGTTGATGTTAGTATTGAGGCTGAGAAATTTTGTATGGTTTAGCAAATATGTTATTGATTAGAGTTGGGAATTTTGTATGTGGTTGATAACTTGCTTGTATTGAGGCTGTATTTATAGAGAGTTATTTATTGGAGTTATTGATTCACATGCATGCATTGGTTCACATGAAGGCATTGATTCACATGCATTTACAAATCCCAAAACCCCGTCCCGCCTTGAAGTACGTTATTGATTGAGTAAATGTGTGAATATGCAGTACGTTACATTTCCTATGTAGTCAATGCACTTACTGCAATATGCAGTAACTGTCCACAACGGTTATAAACAAAGGCCCGTTGTGGTTAGTAATAACAACGGGTTTTTAACCAATAACCGTTGTTATTTCTCTATCACAACGGCTATGATGAACCGATGTCATTACTCTATCACAACGGTTGTGGTCACGAAAACCGTTGTGGAAAGTAATAACAACGGGTTTTTAACCAATACTCGATACCCGTTGTTATTGCTCAATATTATTATTTTTAATTAAAAGATATTGCAGTCTAAACCCGTGAATAAAAAACAGCAGAACCAGCATTGATTAAAACATCCATTGAACATCATCAATGGCAGCATAACGCCTCTATAAATACAGCCTCAAAACCCCTCCTTTAAATATTACATAACCCTAATTAATTACTCCAAAAATTAACATCATCAATGGCAGCAGTTAACATTCACAACGATGAGACGACCCTTACAAATTTGATTGCAGGTGAGGAGGAGGCTCTTGCCGTAGTTCCTGCTGATCATCACCCATTGATTAAAGGATCCATTGAACATTGAAGGGATTATTGGATTAAGAGGCGTGAAGCAGTCCGACTTGTCAACCAAGCGTCGTCATCATCATCGTCCTCTGGCTACCCACGTCGTCCTTATACTCGCAGGTTGGATGCCGCAAGAGATATGTGACAACCCTCGCGAATGCGGAAAAATAAAACATACAAGCATGTGATTTATAAAGCGGAAATATGAAGTTTTTTTAAAAACTTTTATACATGCAAGATAGAAAATACGAGGAGTGTCAAAACATTACAAACTAAGTACAAAATACCACAAAGAGACGGAGTCTCTCAAGATGTTAACAAAGAACAAGTGTTTAGCAAACTAGCTAATTAACGACTAGAGGTTAATCTTCCAGGGACAACGCCCGCTAGCTCACACCCGAACCCAAAATAGCATAAGCAAAAAGCCATCCATGCAAGCAACCTGTTCATTCATGAAAAACATGAACGCCACAATCAGTGGGGAGTAACTCCGGGTTCTCCCAGCCATATCACATTAAACGTACATATAAGGAAATACAAAAGAAAATCATGCATATATAGATATCCATATATAGATATACCTGTGAGTTACGATAAGAATAGATAGGCAATCCAATATATAATGATAAGATCATGTGGAAATCAAATCCGAAACCATCATGTTATTCAAAGACTCGGGGAAGACACTCTTAGGCAAACGAATACGCTCACTAGGGCTTGCATCTCATCACGGTATCGGTATAAGTTTGATAAGATTGAGACTCGACAAGCCAAACCAAGTCAATCATGCTATTAGCACAATACATTCCAACATATTATCAGCCATTTCACGACCAAACAATTGACGGTGCCCAATCATCGATGCAATGACCATTACAATATCATTAAGCAACGCATTCAAGAACGACACAAGAAACGACAACTATCACGGTAAATGACCGCACTGAGCATCCTTGTACTGCAAGTAGGGGGGGGGGTGAATTCCCTTCATCCACGGGATAAGACGTTTCCCTGAACGCATACACGATGCTACATTTCGTATATGTAGACTAATTTCCTCCGGTAGGACGACGATACTAATACGGTCCCTAGTCTAAACCTGGCCAGACTCTCTGATAAGACGTGTTCCGATTCAAAGTACATGTGGTAAGTACGTTCCACATCCAAGACTCGGTTTTACATATATTGCCGAGTACCCCCCAAATTCGGTAGATCAATTCACGAAAGAGGCGGAAAAGAGCTCAACCTCATAACAAGCGGTACGCTACATGCAAATAACACCACCTCGCAAGTACACAACATTTGACGGCCGGGTCGATCAACGCATAGCGTTCAACTCCCAACAACGTCGTCGTATGCCCACTACACATGCAATTAAACAGTAGGATACCTCTCCGTTCCGACATTCCAGCCTTACGAACGGGAAGGTAGCCAAGGGAATGAGAATACAAAGCACAAGACAAAATAGTGCTCAAACCGTATCATTTGTAAAAACCGACTCAAAGGGGAACATATCACAAACCGTCACAAAACATGAGAATATGGCATTATATAAATGTAAATATGATAAACATGAATCAATACATGATACATAAGCATTAGAAAAAGTTTATGAAGCATAATGAATAAGAAACATAGTTACCTCTCCAAAACAACAAGTTTGGAAACTAACTAAAACAAGGGTTCACTTCAAACTGTCATAACTAGAGTTCTAAACATGTAAATATAGAAATTCGAAGTCGAGGTAATAGCTTATCCTCTTACGTTTCCAACGAATGGTCACAAGCCCAAAACAAGCAAGTAACGAAGGAGATAGGATCATTCTACCAAAAGGTCAGTGCAGTGAAACTGCACACGTCACGACCTGGACTTTGGTATTTCACGACCGTGAGATGTGTGGACCAAATCACACACCGAGACCTTCAACATAAATTCAATCCTATCACTTCCAATTCTCATAATCCATTTCTAATAACTATCAACAATCAATATTCATCATCAACAATCATCAAGTAACAACAATCATCATCCATACATGATTCCTAAACTTACAAATCGTATTCTAATACGATTTCTAGCATATAAGCATGTAAAACACGTAAATGATATCGAGTAACCCTTCACCGTTACCTTTACGCGTCTTTAATCGATTACTAAGCTTTCCTAGTAGTCTCCACCTACAATTAGGTAATAAAAGATGAATATATTTCACCTTGAGAAAGACGGATAACTTAAAAAGCGAGAAAGACGATGATTTTAATATCAAAACGGATAGAGGAAGGTAATAGGAGAAGAATGAGACGAACTTACGTGAATTCTATCAAGGAACGAAGGAGCTATGATGATTCAAAGATCGAAAATAAAGAGGGAGGCAAGGTTTTGATTGCTTAAGGAAGAAGAAATGTATTTGTGATTGTGTAGAATGAATATTAGGTTAAGGAGTATGAGGGACTATAAGTAAAGGGTGAGTCGGAAAAGTCAACGAAAGTCAAAGGCGGCTCAAAAGTCAAGAAAAGTCAACGACTTAAAATTCAAGAAAAGTCAAAGACGACTTAAAAGTCAAGAAAAGTCAAAGACGACTTAAAAGTCAAGAAAAGTCAAAGACGACTTAAAAGTCAAGAAAAGTCAAACTCGCCTTAAGACGGGATTCTCATGGAATCTCGCAGAAATTCCAAATACGAACTCGGAAATTCTAAATTCGACTCGGAACATAAAATTCTAAATTAAAACTTAAATTTGCTGAAAGGTATCTGTAAAATATTTTCACTAGAAAAATAGGGTACATTTCCGGGTGTTACAAGATATGTTGAGCTGTACCCGTCCTACCTTATCTCCACATGCAAGACGTGTACTTGCAGGTATTGAATCTGTTATTGCAAAATACGAGGTTAATGATCCGGAAGTCATCAGTATCATCAATATTGTTCCGGATTGTTGGTGGCAGTGTGAGAAAAGCTTTTTACTCTTAACCGGAATTGTTCCGGATTCTTTAACATCTTTATTTATTTGATGTCGGATGAATGTAATGTACTTTAATATAAAATCTAGGTTATTCCTAATGAAATCAATGAGAAAGAATGTTGTTTAAAGTGTTTGAATTGATGATGTTCAATATTTTGATGTTTGATCAATATATAGCGATCATCTACTATATATATATATATATATATATATATATAGAAGTATGTAAAAAAGGGTTTAGGGTTTAGGGTTTAGGGTTTAGGGTTATTTTGAAGTGACACACGTATACTAATAATGATACTTAATAATTAAAAGTGACCCGACCCGAAAATGATACTTAATAATCATCACGCGGATAATAAATGATGATTTCTATCGAATTAAATTAAATAACCCGATACTAGCTAATTAATTTTGGGTCGGACAGTTTCAGGTTTGTGATGCAAAAACGGCCCGACGACTCGATATATATATAACCTCATCCGCTAGCATATATATTAACATTTAAATGATCGAATTAAATTAAATTAAATGAACAGACACACGAATAAACAGACACGAAAGCCGAAAGGACACGACCCTCGCTCGCTGCTCCCTCACCCAATTAAACTAACCCGGTAAAGTTACATACCCTACGAATCTAACTACCTGATCGGAATATGGCCTATTATTATTAACCATTTATTTGTTGATAAAACGTATGTACATACATACACAATAATATATATATAATATATAGGTGGTAAAAAAGCAATAAACCGTCCTTTTTAATTAATTTGAGCATATATATATATATATATATATATATATATATATATATATATATATATATATATATATATATATATATATATATGCATCGTCAATATATCCGTCCCTTTTAGCGTACTTGATGAACGAAGTCGATCGACCCCATATATATATATCATTATTTAATTTGGGAAACATTGACGTGTATATATAATACTTGCATGTGCATTGATGAATCTGTTATTATTGCAAAGTAGTACGAGGTTAATGATCCGGAAGTCATCATCATTAATTATTATATATATATCATCAATATTATCATCAATATTATTGAAAAGTAGTACATACGAGGTTAATGACACGTGCCCCCGACCCGGCCCAAAAGCGATCGACCCGAAGTACGTAGCTACTAGCTCTAGATAGTGGATTGCCCGATCCGTAACTGGCCACCCGATCAGTTTCAGGTTAACTAGTGATGCATGATTATAATAACCAGGTCCTTAATTAAAAAGAAAATGACCCGATTCGATAATCACTAGACTCGATATATATATACCACATCCGCTTGACCCGGAAATTATCGACGACCCGCCCAATTATAATCATTCCCGAAACAGACACGAAAGCCGAAAGGACCCTCGCTCCGACCCGAACCAAACTAATAATAATAACTAACCCGATCGATAAAGTTATTAATTACAAACCCGCCGAATCTAACCCGATTGGAATTGATTCCCAGGCCAAACCCGATCCGAGCTAATAATTAAACGTAACTTACTCCTATAATATAAAATTTAGAGCAAAGTAAAATAAATTAAATTAAATTTAGAGCAAAGTTAAATAAATTAATTTAGAGCAAAGTTAATGAATTTATTTCGTGCCTCAAATTTTAATACCGCGCGCGCGTATCTGAAAAATTAAAAAAATATACATAATCTATAAAAACGGTGTTTTAGAATACCACCGTTGTTATTACTTTCAACAACGGGTCATAATAAATAAACCGTTGTCTTAGTGTTATTACTTTCTACAACGGGTGTGCTTTAACCGTTGTCATTACTCTATAACAATGGTGGTTTGTAGGATAACCGTTGTCAATAGTTTCTCTTAATAAACCCTTTAGTTTCTCTTAATAAAAAATAATTTACAATCCTATAGAGTAAATTAAACACACGTACATTATCATCATCCTCCTCCTCGTTTACAATCATCCTCGTTTACAACACAAATCTTTTTGTTTATTATTATCATCATCCTCGTTTACAATCATACTCGTGATCATCATCCTGCTCGTTCTCTTTATCATCACCCTGTTCTCATTTTCTTTATCAGGTAATTTTTGTGTTTCGTCTTTAGGGTTTTAAGATTGAAGTTCATCTTTTTGTTTTCATTTTCTATTTATCGTTCTCTTTATCATCTAGTTTCATTCCTTTCTAAGTTTTTAGAGTTTTAGAATCTCTGCATGACTCTTTTTTTGTTCAGTTACTATTTCATTCATTTCAAGGTCTTAGGGTTTTAGAATCGCTGTATGCATGACTCTGTTCCGTTACTATTTCATTTCTTTTGAAGGTCTTAGTGTCTTAGGATTATCATGGGTGAAAAACGGAAAAGAGTAGAAAACAATGATAAGGGGGATCAGCCTGGTGAGAGGGGTGCTTCGAAGTGCTCTGCAGCCCTTGCAGCTATAGCGGCAAAAACGCCGATGGAAATAAAATGGAGTGTGAAAGGTGTTCCTACTGGTCCAAATGCTAGCCATTTAGCCACTTTGATTGGAGTTACAACCAAACAGTTTGTGCCTATAGATTTAGATGATTTCAGGAATATAAATCCTTCATTGCAGAACTTACTCTTGAAACGTATAAAGGTATGATAATATCTTTAGCTAAACACCATTTTATTTTGCATAAGTTACTATTACATAAGGCAGGAAGCCGTATAAAGGTTCGTGTAAAGGTATGATATTAGACAGCCGCTTATTAGTATATATGATGATGATGCAGGAAGCTTTTGATATTCCAGACTGCCATGATAAGTATCTATTACGTAAGGCAGCGGCAGTCTTAAGGCAGTGGAGGTGTGACCTTGCAAAATTACACTTGTATGTCGACAAGGAGACGGGGCAGATGCATAAGAGCCCACCGACAAAGTACCCCAACATCACTCAGCAACAATGGGATAATTATAAGGCGAAACGAGCTACTGAAAAGTTTCAGGTTAAGTAGCCATGTCATATGTTTACATTTTTGTAAAACTCTACTTAAGGTTACATTTTTCTAAAAGTTTCAGGTTACATTTTTCTAAAACTCTACTTGTATCTATAATTTTCTAATTGTCTCATCTACTTGCGATTTTATATGATTTGAAGAGCGTTAGCGCCAGAAATCGTGCTAACATCTCACAGAAGCGGGGGGTATATTATGGTTCTCGAGGCGGTTACAGATTGATAGAAGACAATCTCGTAAGTAGCATCTATATATTAGATTTTTTTAATCATACTTGGACTTGATATACATGTATACATATATTATTTTTGAGTTAACGTGTAGGTGTCAAAAGGTGTGACCGACTTGAATCGGCACGTAACTTATAAAGACGGGCACACGCCTAAAGGATCCCGAACATGTAACGAATATGATCAGGAAGTCTTGGCCAACATAGTAAGTATTATTTTTATTAAGACGGGTTTTTAATAACTTTATTGTTCAATTCTTGTATGTCTAACTATCTATTTATTTTAGTAACAAAAATAAAATTAAGTTTATTTAATATATTATAGGAAAATGTTCTGAAGGAGGTTGCGGAAGGGAAATTCACTCCGAGTGGTCGTGACGACGTTCTTGCTAGAGCGATCGGCCGACCCGAGCATCCAGGTCGATTGAGGGGCGTCCCATTACATGTCGGAGTCACGAAATATTATGGGACAACAAGCTCGAACAAGAAGAAGAAAAACAAGGGGAAGGCTGACATGGTACCATTTGTTATTGTCATTTAAAATTCACATGTTATTGTTTTAACAAAATGCTGATTCTACATTTTGGGCGTGCAGGTTCAGTTATTGGCCTCCGTGATACTGAAGATGAATTTTGGAGGCAAGCCTTCCGAAGAAGAATTGAAGATGATGGAGGATGTCATTAAAAAGGGTGAGGTAGTGCAACAGATTTGCCAAGAGGCAGACACTACTACCTTGCCAATACATGAGGAGACGACTGAGAAGATGGGTGAGGTACCTACTGCTGTCGAGGTTTTAATACCTCAAGCCGATAAGGTAAATATGACTTTTTTTTTTTTTTTTTCTGCATTTGTTCTTTCCAGCGGCCATGCCTTTGATTGATTTATTTTATTAGGTAAATGAGTCGGAAAAGGGGACGCAACTTGAGGAGACGGGTGAGGTACCTAATGCTGCTGAGGTTTTGATACCTCAAGCCGATAAGGTAAATACGACTTAACCATTTTGAACCTCTGCATTTGTTCTTTCCAGCAGCCATTGCATGCCTTTGATTGGTTAATTAATTTTATAAGGTAAATAACTCTGAAAAGGGGACGCAACTTGAGGAGCCGGCTGAGAAGACGGGTGACAATAAGGAGGTATGTAGAATATAAGAAGTTAGTATAAATCTGGTCTGGACATGTTCAAGTATAATAGCCTACCCACCAACAATAAATACTTGTAACTAACTTTACATTATATACTCAATATAGATCATTTATGATATCTATTATATTTTGGTATTTAGTAAATAATGTGTAATCTTCAGGCCAAAAACAAGCGGGTAGTTATGCTCACCGACCCTTCATCCAAGGATGTGGTTCGTGTTGCCCGGGGTTTCATCATATACCCAAAGCCCAATGACTCAGCGGAAACCATCTTGGTTCATGGCGTACCACTCTTGCCGAATCATGCAAAAGTGGAGATAACGGTAGTCGCGAAGGGCTGTGAAACCCGTAAACTGCCCGTCCCAGTCCGTGACGAACTTCTAATTCTGGCAGATGCGGTTAACTGTTTTGTCCAATGGCCTAATATCCACATTTTCCTGCCTCGTGATCAAAAAATTCAACAGAATGTAGCCGGGGTTAGAAAAATACATCTAATTTAACCAGCCTTTTGTCTTTGTTCATCACCTTCATAAATAGTGAAATTTATATGTTATATTTTTGTTTTGTAGGTAACAAAAAACATGGATAAGTCTAACTCGATAGACAATAATCTTTCTACTACCTCGTCAAAACAACAACTTGATGAGGTATTTAATCAACTCTCTTTATATTTTAAGTTCTACTATCGCCTCATCATTGAAAGAGCAACTTAATTTAGTTAGCCACATGTAGGTTGTGAAAGGTAGCACACCGCATCATTTCCCCAAGCTGAAAGAGGTCAGGAGTCTATCCCGTACTAAATATCATTGGAACGTTTACATGGAAAAAGTACGAACAATGACGATGATGGACCTTTATAAGGAGGCTGATGATCGCATAGCAAGCGAGAAATTAATAATTATTCCGCTCGAGGATGATATTGTAGGGGTAGAACGTCAAGCAATTCTGTCATGGGAAATTCTAGCCATTTGGGCTGGCCTTGACGAGATTGATGTCCAACACCTATATGTTTGGATGAAGTAAGTTTCTTAATAAATTAAATCATGCAGTATTCTAATATTCTGACTAAGATATAGTGTTTTTAATATCGGAATTAAAACCGTCATGTAGGTACTTGAACTCGGTTGTGATCCCCGAGACCAATAATCCACTTGCTCAATACGGATTCCTGTGCCCAAATGTTTTATCTATGCATATCGGGATGTTTTCGTATGAAGAACGTGTAGATTATATTGCTGCGGAATTGGCGAAAAACAATAAGCTCATTTTTGCCCCTTATAATGAAGTCGGGTAATATATAATTAATATTACGATTCCAAATACAATTGCATTTTTATATGTTTGGTTATGATGCATGTTGTGCTTGTTAATAATGATGTGTCTCTCGATCTAGGAGACATTGGGTGCTAGCAGCGATCAATCCGACCAAGAAGAAAGTATTTTGGTTGGACTCTTTGCATAGACAACCATCCGAGACCTTTAAGAAGTTGATTATTAAGTAAGTTTATAATACTGATGATTTGGCACATAATATTAAGTTTCATTTATTATTATTAAGTAAGTTTATGTGACTTTCGGCCTCTTTCCTTTTTTTAAAGGGCCTTTGAGAAGAAAAGAGCAACCGGCGATCAACCGACAGAATATTCTGATGATGGCCCTACTTTTATTACGATAACAGGGGTACGTACGCGCAAATACAATACCTTAATAATTAAGTGCATTAAACTAATTACGCATATACATCTGTCTTTTTTAATTACGCATTAAACTAATTGGTAATTGCCTTCTCGTCTCTTCGTTTATTATGTAATAATAGGTCCCTAAACAGCCGGATAGCATCCAATGTGGATACTACGTTTGTCGTTTCATGTTGGAGATTATTAGGCGAAGATATATCAGCATTCCAGAAAGAGTTAGTAGTTTAATGTAGCTATTACTTACTTTTTTTCATTAGAGCCGATATCTTTTCTGCTATATAAATATGATCGATGTTGCTAATTATGTATGCCTATACTGTTGTTACCCTACTGATCGATGTCTTTTATTTGTTTTATCCGCGGTATTTACTCAACACGCCAAATGTCCATGAGTACACTAAGCACAATATAGACGAGGTAAGGGACTTGTGGGGCAAATACCTCCTTGAACATTATGGTAAGAAAGAATAAATGAAACTTAGATTATTTTGGAAGCAGGTAGGGAACTTTAATTTGTAGAAGTCATTAGAGCAAGTTGTAAGTATGAATTGCTCTGAAAGAGATCATTTTGGTTGTATATATCATTTTGCTGCTGCTGTACATGAATTGCTCTGTACATGAATTGCTCTGATTTATATATAGATATATCATTTTGCTGCTTCTGAAATTGGTTTATGTGTGCTGCTGCTACTGCTGCTGATTTATGCAGGATTTTCACTGGCAGGGGAACAAATTACAATTTTTTCAAAAACAATAATAAAAATAATAACAACGGTTTTTCAAAATTCATTAAAAGCGTTGTAATATATTTACCACCAAAACTTATCATACCTTTAACAACGGTGTATTATAAAATACCTGTTGTTATTAAAACTTTCCACAACGGCTTCTTTATTATATTCCGTTGTAATTAACAATATTCACAACGGGTTTGAAATATTAAAGCGTTGTTATAATCTTTCCGCAACAAAAACTAATCGGCCTTTAACAACGGTTTTAGTAAACAGACCGTTGTTACATATTTCCCACCAAAACTATTCACACGTTTTAACAACGGTGTACTCTGATATACCTGTTGTTATTAAAGCTTTGCACAACAGCTTGTTTAATATACTCCGTTGTAATTAACTATATTTACAACGGGTTTAAAAAACAATAGCGTTGTTATAATATTTCCCACCAAAACTAATCATATCTTTAACAACGGTTTTATTTAAGAGAACCGTTGTCGTATCTTTCCCACCATAATTATTCACACGTTTTAACAACAGTTATCTAGTAATAACAACGACTTTGTACCGTTGTTAAAACTATTCACAACGGTAATTTCATTAAATCGGAACCGTTTTTAAAACCTTTAACAACGGAGGCTTTAACAACGTCCGCTTTTTAATATTACAACGGTTTTTAACCGTTGTCATAGCCTGTTTTTGTACTAGTGATGGTGTTCATCATCGTACCGGTTTGGGGTATCATCCCCTAACAAGTGGGCAAGTCGAAATCTCCAACAAAGAAATCAAATCTATCCTTGAAAAAGTGGTCTCAAAGCACCGTAAAGATTGGAGTTCAAAGCTCGACGACACACTATGGGCATATAGGACGGCATTCAAAACTCTTATTGGAATGTCGCCTTATAAGTTGGTGTATGGCAAGTCTTGCCATTTGCCTATAGAGCTCGAATACAAGGCATATTGGGCGATCAAAGAACTAAATCTTGATGCAAAATTGAGCGGTGACAAGAGATTACTCCAATTACAAGAGCTTGAGGAGTTCCGCCTCAAATCTTATGAAAATGCCCAATCTTACAAGGAGAAGACCAAACTCATTCACAACAAGAAGATACTCAAAAGGGATCTCCAATGTGGAGACAAGGTTCTTCTATTCAACTCAAGGTACAAGCTATTTCCCGGGAAGCTCAAATCCCGGTGGTCGGGTCCATTCTAGATCACCGAGGTAGGGAAATATGGGGACTTTGAGTTGGCAAGCAAAGATGGTCAAAGATTCAAAGTGAACGGGAAACGAATCAAGCTCTACAAGGAAGGTTCTCTCATCGGGGTAGTCGAGGCTTTGTACCTCAAGCCGACTACCCTTCATTAATTCTTGAACAAGAATGGGTTTTGTGAAGTCCCCCAAGAATCACAAATTTGTATATAATTCTAACTTATCTTACTAATGCTTGATAGATATTAGTTTGCATGGAGATTGGTTAAATTAACGATAATGAGGTCGAATTTTTGTTTGGCCAATTGAATCATTAATTAAATCAATTTCCCATTACTTAGTGAATTTTGTAAATTTTTAGTGCAATTTTTATCAATGAGAGTGTGAGGGAGGGATTTAATGTGTTGTGAGATTGTTTTTGTAAGTTAAAATGAAGGAAACATGGCGGAATGCTAATGAAGAAGCGAGAAATAGAACAAGAGTGAAGATTTTGGAGCAAAAAAGTCGAAAAAGACGAGTCACGGCCGTGAATGAGGCTTCACGCCCGTGAAAATTGAAGCAAAGCAAAGGAATTCACGAAGAGTCCATTTCATGACCGTGAAACCCATCTCACGGTCGTGAAACAAGTTTCACGGTCGTGAAAGTCATTTCACGGTCGCGAAAGTCATTTCACGGTCGTGAAAGTCATTTCACGGTCGTGAAACTGTGAGAAAGAATGCAGTAACTTTGCAAAAACAAGTCACGGTCGTGACTTGTAGCTTCACGGTCGTGAAAGATATCTCACGCTCGTGAGCCTTATTTCACGGTCGTGAAATCACATGAACCATGATTCCTTCACTTCTTTTCTTCACTTCTTCTTATCTTTCTTCATCTTCTTCATTCAACCACACAAACACACATCCAAACCCTTATCTCACTAAAAAACTCCAAACTCCCTCAAATCTTCACCAAATCACCTCAAATCTTCCCCAAATTGTCACAAAAAGTCTTCTTCTTCAATTATAAACACATTAAGAACCATTCTTTAGCCTTAAAAACACCAAAAAAACTCAAAAAATCGATTTTCAACCCTAGGTTTTGAAAAATCCGAAATTAGGGATCTTTTTTTTGGGTTAGTTTTTTAGCTTTCTACTTCAATAGAAAGTAGTTTTGGGGCCAATTGAAGGTTTTTCAAGTGTTTTTAATCGTTTCTAGAAACTTTTTTAGCAATTTTTTTTTTGGGTGAAAAGCTTGTGTGAAGACAACAATGGTAGGACAAGGGAAGGGAAAGGCGGCGGTATCACGAGCTACAAAGAGAAGGAGAGGCAGCGGGTCCAACAACCCGAACCCGGACGAAGATTTGGAAATCGAGCAACTTCCGGGTTTTCCGGAAGTCGTCTTTGAGACGGATGCTCATAGACAAGCCTTTGCAGCGATTCAAGGGTTGGAGATGGAGCCTACCGTTTTTCTGTGCCACGACGTCATACGTCGTCTCGGCTTGACGGAACATATGCAGATTTTTTTCGCGGTCTCAGGTATGGCTACTTTATACTCTATGCATGAGCTCTCCTACCGGAGTCTCACGCTGGAATTTTTGAGTAGTTTGAATAGTTGTGTAAATGCTGAGAATAAACCGTGTTTTTGTTTCCGTCTTGCCAACACTTCACGTGTCGTCCCCATGGATGAATTTGCTGCCATACTGGGGTTAGATTTCCCTTCTAGAAGGGATTCTGTAGAGCCAAAGGGATATGATTTGAGCCCGCTTTGGATGGCCTTGACCGGGAGGGTTTTGGCCTATTTCCGTAGGAATTCGGCCCTCTTAATTCACCACCCTGTGCCCCGTTTTTGGCACAGGTTAGTGTCAGGCACCTTCCTAGGTCGGCAGGAGCCGAACAACCTAACCCAACTTGACTTGACCCTCTTAGAGTCGCACATGAATGTGCAAGGGTCGAGGGAGACCTTCACCTTTCCCCTGATGAATGAAATTTATAGGAGGTGGAGGAAGGAAGTTGGGTAGGACCACCGTAGCGCGTAGACAGACAGTGGTCATGGGGGGTTTGGTGACATTTCTGGCTAAGCACTTTGACCCTGATTTTAATAGTGATGGGACGTACGAGGCTTTAACCGGGGGGACACTTCTAGACGAGACTTCCCTAATCCACTCAAATTGGATTAGGCTTGACCGGGCAAGGAGTTTTCTTTGGGTGATCAAGGATGCAACCCCTTTTTTACCTACCTTGTCATCGACTCCCGCTTTTCGCGCCTAGGACCAACTTAGTTGATAGGCGGCCTAGCTACCTGCTACCGGTGACGATGGCAGGTGGTAGGGCCTCTTCTAGTGACGCTAGGGAGGAGGGAGAGTCACCCCAGCAGCCTTGACCCCGACCCACATCTATAGCGAGTCTTAGTGCACCCCAAGTAACATTGCATGTTCCCCTTTTCCCCTACCACATTTGCAAGCACCATACCCCCCACCCAGTTTTGTGAATATCCCCCCCTACCCCTTTGATTACCAGGGGTATGTTCACCCCGACCCGACCATCTCCCCCCAGGGCGACTACCTGGCCGGTCTAATGCAGAACATGCATTTGAACATGCATGAAGACCGGGTTAATAATTATTATGCCTCCTACCCCAACTATTTTTTGCTGGCTAACCAAGGGTACATTGACCCTAACGGTTTTTTGCCAAGCTAGGCACAACCCGATTTGTTGTTTCCCAACCATGGAAACCGGGGAGGGGGAGGCGGCATGGAGACCGGGGGAGACCAAGGGAACCGGGAAGAGGGTGGTGGTAGTGGGGGGCGGGATGAGGATGAGGATGAGGATGAGATGGAGACCTTTTGAGGAGGTTTTTTTGTTTTGTTTGATAATTGGAAGAGTCGGAGTGGTGTCTAGGTGGCTTGTTTAGCATCTACCCCCTCCCCTCTAGTGTGTGTCTCCTCCTCTCCTCTCTTTGATTGATATGATTTGTTTCTTTAACTTGTAATTTTTGTGTTGTGTTGGTTGGCCTCGGTAACATTGGAGGCGGGTGTCCATCCCATCGGAGACCAATCTTTTGCTCCTTCTTGAAAAATCCAAATTGGCAAACAACCTTTGCATTTAGCTATTCTCATGCATCACGTAGTTGCATTTTTTTTTAGGTGACATTTTTAGACTTTCCCGTGACTGGTACCCCCATGAGGGGCATTGCATTTATGCACTTTACCGCCACGACGAGACTCCGATATGGCACACTTAGTTTTTTTATTATCTGGACTTTCTTGTGGGAGGTACCCCCATGAGGGGCATTGCATTTATGCACCTTACCACCACAACGAGACTCTAGATTAGCATATAGTTTAGCTTGCATTTACTTAGATCATGCACTTTGTATTATATCATTTTGCATTTAGTTTTAGGAATATTGATTAGTTCATGCATTTCATATAGAATAGTTCATTTGCATAACTAACTCTCTTGTATATATTGTTCATATTGTGAATATTCATCAAAAATCAAAAATCCCAAAAACAAGTTTTTATTTTTCAAAATATTTAAAAAACCAAAAACATGTTCTTTCCTTTTAGAAAATCATTCAAAAACCCAAAAACATGTATTTCTTTACTTTCAATAATCCTATTTCATACATTGAGGACAATGTTTGTTCCTATGTGGGGGATGGGAAACTATTTTCATAGTTTTTATTTTTTGAAAAAAAATCCAAAAACATGTTTTATTTTGCATTTAAAATCATTCAAAAATCCAAAAAAATTGAAAAATTTGAAAAATCCTAAAAATTAGCTTGTTTATATCTTACTTTGTATATATTTGCATTGCTTTTTCTTCTAACCTCCATACATAGGTCCGCTACACATCGCTTAAGAGACTTATAGAAGGGATTAAGAAGACCGCCATGGTATGATCGTTCTTATTCCTTCCCCTTCTTTCCTTCTTTACTTCTTATCACATGAGGAGTTTGGAGGAATTGTTGATGATTGCGATGTTGATTTTGATGAATTGGCGGTTGTGTGACTTATGTGCTGTTAGGGGGTTTCATTAGATTAATTGTCACGTAGTTCACTAGAGCATTTGCATTACTTTGTATATATGTTGCTTAATTCTAGATCATGGCATATAGTTGCATTTAGGAGATTTTTTTTTTAAAAAAAAAATGCCTAATTTGGAAATTGAACAAGCTTGGATAGGCCCTTGTAGATACTTTTTTGCTTAGCACTTTACCTATTAAAATAGATTTTGAAACACCTTTTGATGTGTATTTTTAGTATAATTTTCGCACCGTTTCCTAGAGCCTAGTCAAGGGCTTGCATTTACCATCTTGACCACCCCCATGGCGTGAAAATTCCTTTGTGAACGCTTTCCTAGATGACTCTCGAGGCCATGTAATTGTCCAATCATCACATTTCACTACATTTGACAAAAAGGAAATTTTTCCATCACAAGTCCAAAAATTGAGTTCAAACACAATTGAAAAGAAAAGCTTGAAATTTTGCATATATTTGCCTTAGTCCTAGCTTAGGGAGTGCATATGGAGACTTCTAGGCTCTTCTAGAGTACCCTCAATACATATGCGGTTGCTCTCGATGTCGCTACGGCGAAGATTTGCCTATTGTTGGTCTCCGCCGCACACCTTTCGCTAGGCTACCTTGCTCTCAAAAGGCACCCAAATCAAGCAAAAATCAAAAACAAAAAGAAAAAGAAAAAAAGAAAAGAAAAAAAAAGAAACCAAATAAGAACTCATACATCTCGTTTCCTTACCTTTTTGATGATTACTCCTACGTTACATGACTAAGAGGGGACGACCCTTCCTTTCACTTAGGTGAGAGGCGGAATTCCGATCCTACAGTGTCTTCTAACACCATGGGGCCCTCGCTTTCCATCCCGCCTTTTCACCCTTGACAAAGTTTTCTAGTGAACGTGAACGAATATACTAATTTTACACAATAAAGAGGTGATTTATTTCTATCTTTCTAGGCCTAGTTCTTTGTAAAACTAGTAATTACATAGGAATTTGCATGCTTAAGATTTTTCCATTTTAGATGAATCCCGGCGCATGGATGAGGCATGTTGCCATTTGCTTTTATAGATGCATTCTCATTTGTTTTGTGTGCTTTATTGCCTAGAATGCATCGAAGTTTTGGCAAGACCCCACTTGCCTTGCAAGAAGGTGTCCTACCTCATGGATACCTTGTTGTGAGTTGAAGGGACGGAGCAAGGCCCGTTAATTGCCTTGTAGCGGTTAGGTTTAGCGTAGTTAATTAAGGGTCTTGACTATTGTTCATCCTTACTCGGGACGAGTAAGGGTTTGGTTTGGGGAGATTTGATATAGTGTCATTTCACCCTACATTTTCACCCTTTTTTGTCTCGTTTTGCTTGCCTTTAACGCTCCCTAGGAGCGTTTCTACGTGTTTTACCTTCTTCTAGCATATTTCTCGCTTTTATCGTGTTTTTGTAGGTAAACCGTCAATTGAGGCGATTTCTACCTAGTTTTGATCAACAAAGAAGAAGGTGAATCATTCGGAGGACCCACGGCATACGTTGGGGGCCCCACATACCCTTGGAGGGCCCTACTCGATGCGCCAAAGCCCTCCCGAGTCAAGGCAAGCGAAACCGGGAAGGAAGCAACAAAGTCATGCGAAGAAAGAAGGGAAATGAGCATCTCACGGGCGTGAAATGCATCTCACGGTCGTGAGATGCTTTTCCAAAAAGAAGGATTTCGTGCATTTCAGCTCACGGCCGTGAAACTCATTTCACGGTCGTGAAAGCTCAGTCACGGTCGTGAAACATGCTTCACGGTCGTGACTTGTTCGTGAAAGAAGACCTTGCTCTGCCAATTCCCTCACGACCGTGACTTGCAGTTTCACGGTCGTGAGACTTGTTTCACGACCGCGAAACCCATTTTACGGTCGTGACTTTGCCAGTCCACAAAGCTTCTCGAGGCCCATCTTTCCTTTATTTTGAAAACCTATATATAGATCCTCTTATGTAATTAAAGGGCACGAAACCCTAGATCCAAAACCCTCATAGATTTAGTGTTTAATCTTGTATTAATCTTCTATAATTGAGCAAATTAGTCGGTTAATTAGTAATTTCGATTTGGTTTAGTGTATGAACTTGGGTTATATTCAAAGATTTGTGACAAAATCTTGGTATTTATATCAAAGTTCTCATCTTTCTCCAAGTGGGTATAATTTCTTTACTTAATCTTACCTTTAATTAAGTTTTCATTTCAATTATTGTTATCTACTTATTGTTAATTAGAAAATGTTTAATGTTGTTGTTGATTTTCTTTTGCAATCTTTGGTAAATGTTGAAATTCCCTTGAGTATGATTGAGTAGTGATTAATCTAGGATTAGTGGGGGATAATGGGTTTTAATGAGGGTTAATCTTTGTTGGTTGGGTTGATTTGTTGATTAATTGTCTTTCTTCCAACTTTCGCATACCATATGTTTGATGAAATGCTTGCTTGACAAACTTGCATGATTCATGTTTATCATACATTTCGGTAAGATCGATAGCCTCGGAATATGTTAGGATTTGCATATAGTTGGTATATCGACCGTGTGTACGCGAGAGCTAGCTTGGTTCGGTATATGGGAGGGATTGTAAGAACGTGATTCTCAATCCACCGCGCCCAAGTTTGACTACCCATTAACAATGAACCCGACTCACTAGAACCCAAATTACCCATTTGAACCCACCGATCCTAGACCTTCCTTTTATTGATTCTTATTTGATTATCTTTCTCGTCTTAGACTCCTTTCGTCGTTTTTAATTGTTTTTAATTGTTGTTATCTTATTTTAGTCAACAAACCCAAACCCATAATTACTTTGTGACTTGCAAGAGACTCTAGTAGACTTTTAGATCACTTCTAAACAACAACCGTCCCTGAGATCGACATTCTTACTACACCACTATTTCACTACATCACCACCCATGAGAAACAATCAAAAAAACCTTCAAAGACCACAATACAATCAAAATCAACCTTCTTACAATCAAAACCAACCTTCCTACAATCAACCACAATACAAACCAAAATCAATACAACCCACCACCACAAAATCAACCTCCCATGCAACCACAAGTTGAATATCCAAACTTGGACATTCAAAAAGTGATCCTCCAATTGCAAAACGAAAACCAAGCCAAATATATTATCATCAATAACATCCTTGCCCACAACAAAATGCTTGAAACTCAAGTGACCCAAATAGCCTCAAGGAGTTCGTCTAGAGGAAAAGGTCAATTACCTCCTCAAGGTAACCCACGTAGAAATGAAACCACAAGTGCCATACATTTGAGGTGTGGAAAGAGTTATGAGGGACCAAGGATGCCAGTTGAAGATGATAATGGTGAGGGAGACAAAGTGGTAGATGATGAACCAATTGAAAATGAAGTTGTTGAATTGGATGACAAGGAGGAAAAGTGCTCTTCAAGTGAGCAAGTTGTTATTGAAAAGAAGGATGAAGTGGTAACAAAGAACAAGAAGGTTCAGGAGCCTATTGTGATAAGGCTACCTTTCCCTTCTAGACAAGCAAAAACAAAGCTAGACAAGCAATTAGGCAAATTCATGGACATTGTCAAGAATTTGGAGGTCTCCATTCCATTCACCGACCTCATCACTCAAATTCCCACCTATGCAAAATTCATGAAAGACATCCTTACAAGAAAGAAGTCCTTGAGTGGAGTTGAAACCGTAGCATTTACCGGTGAGTGTAGTGCGTTTTTACAAAACTCAACCTCTCCTAAGTTGAAAGATCCGGGTAGTTTCTCTATCCCATGCACCATAGGCAACATAACAATTGACAAGGCCTTGTGTGATTTGGGAGCTAGTGTGAGTGTGATGCCATATTCCATTTGTGAGAAACTTGGCGTGGGAGAACTTAAATGCACCAACATCACACTCCAAATGGCGGACCGATCTACAAATCAACCTTTGGGTGTATTGGAGGATGTCCCGGTTAGAATTGGAAAGTTCTTCATTCCGGTGGACTTCATAGTTCTTGTCATGGCGGAGGATTCTCAAATCCCCATTATTCTTGGGAGGCCATTTTTGCACACCGCCGGAGCGGTGATTGAAGGAAAACATGGGAGACTAACCCTTGAAGTAGGAGATGAAAAGATAACATTCAACTTGCAAAGTGCCATGAAAGCTCCAAATCTTGGAGAATCTTGTTATTTCATTGATATCATCGATGCCTTTGTTGAAGAAGTGACACCTAGCTTCTTTATGAGGGATCCTTTGGAAACTATCTTGACCTTGGAACCAAGGGATGTTATGGAGGATCTACATGGGTTTGAATTTGACTTACTTGAAGAAACCTTGGAAGGAGAAGAGCTTGATGAACAACAACTTTTAAGACTCGAGTCTATCATCCAGACCTCTTGTGCGGTGGATATTGCGGTAGAGGTACAAACCCCTTCTCTTAAACCCTTTCCCTCTAACTTGATATATGCTTATCTTGATGAGTCAAAATGCAAACTCGTGATTGTAAATGCTCACCTTGATGATAATCAATTGAATGCATTGTTGTGTGTTTTAAGAAAGCATGAGAAAGCTAATTGTTATAGCTTAGATGATTTGAAGGGGGTTAGTCCCAATTTGTGTATGCATAGAATTCACATGCAAGATGATCATGAGCCTTGAAGGCAACCTCAAAGAAGACTAAACCCCACCTTGCAAGAGGTAGTTAAAGGTGAAGTCATGAAACTACTTGATGCCGGAATCATCTACCCAATCTCTTACTCCGATTGGGTTAGCCCCGTGCAAGTGGTGCCAAAGAAATGTGGCACCACGGTAGTGAAGAATGATAAAGATGAACTAGTTCCTACTAGGGTAGTGACGGGATGGAGAATGTGTATAGATTATAGGAGGTTGAATGCATTGCCTCAAACAAGTATTTTTGTTATCTAGATGGATACTCGTGATTTTTCCAAATCCCAATCGACCCATTTGACCAATCCAAGACCTCATTCACATGCCCTTATGGCACTTTTGCCTATAGGAGAATGCCCTTCGGTCTTTGCGATGCCCCGACCACATTCCAAAGATGCATGATGAGTACTTTTTCCGATTACATTGAGTCTATCATGGAAGTTTTTATGGATGACTTTAGTGTGTATGGGAAAGACTTTGATTTTTGCTTGCATAACTTGTCTTTGGTGTTGGAAAAATGTGAAGAAGTGAGTCTTGTTTTAAATTGGGAGAAATGCCACTTCATGGTAAATGAAGGGGTAGTTCTTGGTCATCTCATTTCGGAAAAGGGTATCCAAGTTGATAGAGCTAAGGTGGAAGTGATTGAGAAATTACCCCCACCTTCAAACCTCAAAGGGGTGAGAAGCTTCCTTGGTCATGCCGGCTTTTATCGCCGGTTCATCAAGGACTTCTCCAAAATTGCTAAACCACTTACACAAATTCTCCTCAAGGATACCCCTTTCCATTTTACTAATGAGTGTGTTGAGGCATTTGCTAGGATAAAGGAAGCTCTTATTTCGGCTCCGGTCATGCAATCCCCGGATTGGGAATTGCCATTTGAGGTGATGTGCGACGCAAGCGATTATGCCGTTGGCGCGGTTCTTGGCCAACAGAAGGATAAAGCTTTGCATGCCATCTACTATTCTAGCAAGACCCTTGATGAAGCACAAGTTAACTATGCAACAACGGAAAAAGAGCTTCTTGCCATTGTTTTTGCTCTTGATAAATTCCGTTCATATTTGATTGGCTCCAAAGTCATTGTGTATACGGACCATGCCGCACTCAAATATTTACTTGCCAAGAAAGAAGCTAAGCCCCGCCTCATTAGATGGATCCTTCTCTTACAAGAATTTGATTTGGAGATAAGAGATAAGAAGGGTGCGGAAAATGCGGTCGCGGACCACTTGTCCCGGCTATGCTATGATGGAAGTAAAGATGACATGCCTATCAACGATTCATTCCCGGATGATTTTCTCTTTGCAATTAATGAAACAATCCAAAATCAAGCACCTTGGTTTGCGGACTTTGCCAACTACATTGTGGGTGGTGTTCTTCCACCGGGCATCAACCACAATCAAAAGAAGAGGTTTTTGTTTGAAGCTAAGAGATACTTTTGGGATGATCCTTTATTGTTCAAGGAGTGTGGTGATGGGATGTATAGGAAATGTGTTCCACAATGGGAGTATGAAGAAATCATGAAAGGATGCCACTCCTCTCCTTATGGAGGGCACCATGGGGCAAGTAAGACCGTTGCTAAAATACTTCAATCCGGGTTCTTTTGGCCCTCTATGTTCCATGATGTTAAGCACTTTGTCCAATGTTGCGATGCTTGTCAATGCACCGACAACATTTCTTGGAGGAATGAGATGCCCCAAAGGGGGATTCTTGAGGTGGAAGTGTTTGATGTGTGGTGAATAGACTATCAAGGCCCCTTTATTTCTTCAAGAGGGAATAGGTACATTCTAGTGGCCGTAGACTACGTGTCCAAATGGGTTGAGGCGGTGGCTTCCCCTACCAACGATGCCAAAGTTGTCATCAATTTCCTAAAGAAGATCATTTTCCCCCGGTTTGGAGTACCTAGAGCTTTAATAAGTGATGGAGGAAAGCACTTTCATGAAAAACGACTTGACTCACTACTTCTTAAATATGGTGTTCATCATTGTACCGGTTTGGGGTATCATCCCCAAACAAGTGGGCAAGTCGAAATCTCCAACAAAGAAATCAAATCTATCCTTGAAAAAGTGGTCTCAAAGCACCGTAAAGATTGGAGTTCAAAGCTCGACGACACATTATGGGCATATAGGACGACATTCAAAACTCCTATTGGAATGTCGCCTTATAAGTTGGTGTATGGCAAGTCTTGCCATTTGCCCATAGAGCTCGAATACAAGGCATATTGGGCGATCAAAGAACTAAATCTTGATGCAAAACTGAGCGGTGACAAGAGATTACTCCAATTACAAGAGCTTGAGGAGTTCCGCCTCAAATCTTATGAAAATGCCCAATCTTACAAGGAGAAGACCAAACTCATTCACGACAAGAAGATCCTCAAAAGGGATCTCCAATGTGGAGACAAGGTTCTTCTATTCAACTCAAGGTACAAGCTATTTCCCGGGAAGCTCAAATCCCGGTGGTCGGGACCATTCTTGATCACCGAGGTAGGGAAGTATGGGGACTTTGAGTTGGCAAGCAAAGATGGTCAAAGATTCAAAGTGAACGGGCAACGAATCAAGCTCTACAAGGAAGGTTCTCTCATCGGGGTAGTCGAGGCTTTGTACCTCAAGCCGACTACTCTTCATTAATTCTTGAACAAGAACGGGTTTTGTGAAGTCCCCCAAGAATCACAAATTTGTATATATTTCTAACTCATTTTACTAATGCTTGATAGATATTAGTTTGCATGGAAATTGGTTAAATTGACGATAATGAGGTCGAATATTTGTTTGGCCAATTGAATCATTAATTAAATCAATTTCCCATTACTTAGTTAATTTTGTAATTTTTTATTGCAATTTTTGTCAATGAGAGTGTGAGGGAGGGATTTAATGCGTTTGTGATTATTTTGTAAGATGAAATGAAGGAAATATGGATGAACGATAATGGAGAAGCGAGAAATCGAACAAGAATGAAGAGTTTTGGTTCAAAAAGTCGAAGAAGCCAAGTCACGGTCGTGAATGAGGCTTCACGCCCGTGAAAATTGAAGCAAAGCAAAGCGAAACACGAAAAACAATTTCATGGTCGTGAAAAGCAAGTCACGGTCGTGAAATATGTTTCACGGTCGTGAAGTTCATTTCACGGTCGTGAAACTGTGACAAAAAATGCCGTAACTTTGCTAAAACAAGTCACGGTCGTGACTTAAAGCTTCACGGTCGTGAAACTCAAGTCACGGTCGTGACTTCAGTTTCACGGTCGTGAAATCAAATGGGCCGTGATTTCTTCATTCTTTTCTTTTCTTCTTTCTTATCCTTCCTCATCTTCTTCATTCAACCACACAAACACATCTCACAAAACCTTATCTCACTAAAAAACTCCAAACTCCCTCAAATCTTCACCAAATCACCTCAAATCTTCCCCAAATTGTCATAAAAAGTCTTCTTCTTCAATTATAAACACATAAATAACCATTCTTTAGCCTTACAAACACCAAAAAACTCAAAAAATCGATTTTCAACCCTAGGTTTTGAAAAATCCGAATTTGGGGATCTCTTTTTTGGGTTAGTTTTTTAGCTTTCTACTTCAATAGAAAGTAGTTTTGGGGTCAATTGAAGGTTCTACAAGTGTTTTTAATCGTTTTTAGAAGCTTTTTTAGCAATTTCTTTTTGGGTGAGAAGCTTGTGTTAGAACAAAAATGGTAGGACAAGGGAAGGGGAAGGCGGCGGCAGCACGAGCTACAAAGAGAAGGAGAGGCAGCGGGTCCAACAACCCGAACCCGGACGAAGATTTGGAAATCGAGCAACTTCCGGGTTTTCCGGAAGTCGTCTTTGAGACGGATGCTCATAGACAAGCCTTTGCAGCGATTCAAGGGTTGGAGATGGAGCCTACCGTTTTTCTGTGCCACGACGTCCTACGTCGTCTCGGCTTGACGGAACCTATGCAGAATTTTTTCGCGGTTTCAGGTATGGCTACTTTATACTCTATGCATGAGCTCTCCTACCGGAGTCTCACGCTGGAATTTTTGAGTAGTTTGAATAGTTGTGTAAATGTTGCGAATAGACCGTGTTTTTGTTTCCGTCTTGCCAACACTTCGCGTGTCGTCCCCATGGATGAATTTGCTGCCATATTGGGGTTAGATTTCCCTTCTAGAAGGGATTTTGTAGAGCCAAAGGGATATGATTTGAGCCCGCTGTGGATGGCCTTGACCGGGAGGGTTTTGGCCGATTTCCGTAGGAATTCGGCCCTCTTAATTCACCACCCTGTGCCCCGTTTTTGGCACAGGTTAGTGTCAGGTACCTTTCTCTGTCGGCTAGAGCCGAACAACCTAACCCAGCTTGACTTGACCCTCTTAGAGTCGCACTTGAATGTGCAAGGGTCGACGGATACCTTCACCTTTCCCCCGATGAATGAATTTTATAGGAGGTGGAGGAAGTTTGGTAGGACCACCGTAGCGTGTAAACAGACGGTGGTCATGGGGGGTTTGGTGACATTTCTGGCTAAGCACTTTGACCCCGATTTTAATAGTGATGGGATGTACGAGGCTTTAACCGGGGGGACACTTCTAGACGAGACTTCCCTAATCCACTTAAATTGGATTAGGCTTGACCGGGCAAGGAGTTTTCTTTGGGTGATCAAGGATGCAACCCCCTTTTACCTACCTTGTCATCGACACCCGCTTTTCGCGCCTAGGACCAACTTAGTTGATAGGCGGCCTAGCTACCTTGCTACCGGTGACGATGGCAGGTGGTAGGGCCTCTTCTAGTGGCGCTAGGGAGGAGGGAGAGTCACCCCAGCAGCCTCGACCCCGACCCACATCTATACCGAGTCTTAGTGCACCCCAAGTAACATTGCATGTTCCCCCTTTTCCCCTACCACATTTGCATGCACCTTACCCCCCACCCAGTTATGTGAATATTCCCCCCTACCCCTTTGACTACTCGGGGTATGTTCACCCCGACCCTACCATCTCTCCCCAGGGCGACTACCTGACCGGTCTAATGCAGAACATGCATTTGAACATGCATGAAGACCGGGTTAATAATTATTATGCCTCCTACCCCAACTATTTTTTGCTGGCTAACCAAGGGTACATTGACCCTAACGGTTTTTTGCCAAGCTGGGCACAACCCGATTTTTTGTTTCCCAACCATGGAAACCGGGGAGGGGAAGGCGGCATGGAGACCGGGGGAGATCAAGGGAATCGGGAAGAGGGTGGTGGTAGTGGGGGGAGGGATGAGGATGAGGATGAGGATGAGGATGAGGATGAGATGGAGACCTTTTGAGGAGGTTTTGTGTTTTTGTTTGATAATTGGAAGAGTCAGAGTGGTGTCTAGGTGGCTTGTTTAGCGTCTACCCCCTCCCCTCTAGTGTGTGTCTCCTCCTCTCCTCTCTTGATTGATATGATTTGTTTCTTTAACATGTAATTTTTGTGTTGTGTTGGTTGGCCTCGGTAACATTGGAGGCGGGTGTCCATCCCATCGGACAACAATCTTTTGCTCCTTCTTGAAAAATCCAAATTGACAAACAACCTTTGCATTTAGCTACTCCTCATGCATCATGTAGTTGCATTTTTTTAGGTGTCATCTTTTGACTTTCCCGTGGTTGGTACCCCCATGAGGGGCATTGCATTTATGCACTTTACCGCCACGACGAGACTTCGATTTGGCACACTTAGTTTTTTTATTATTTGGACTTTCTTGTGGGAGGTACCCCCATGAGGGGCATTGCATTTATGCACCTTACCACCGCAACGAGACTCTAGATTAGCATATAGTTTAGCTTGCATTTACTTAGATCATGCACTTTGTATTATATCATTTTGCATTTAGTTCTAGGAACTTTATTTAGTTCATGCATTTCATATAGAATAGTTCATTTGCATAACTAACCCTCTTGTATATATTGTTCATATTGTGAATATTCATCAAAAATAAAAAAAACCCCAAAAACAAGTTTTTATTTTTCAAAATATTTAAAAACCCAAAAACATGTTCTTTTCCTTTTAGAAAATATTCAAAAACCCAAAAACATGCATTTCTTTACTTTCAATAATACTATTTCATACATTGAGGACAATGTTTGTTCCTATGTGGGGGATGGGAAACTATTTTCATAGTTTTAAATATTTGAAAAAATCCAAAAACATGTTTTATTTTGCATTTAAAATCATTCAAAAATCTAAAAAAATTGAAAAAGTTTGAAAAATCCTAAAAATTAGCTTGTCTATATCTTACTTTGTATATATTTGCATTGCTTTTTCTTCTAACCTCCATACATAGGTCCGCTACACATCGCTCAAGAGACATATAGAATGGGATTAAGAAGACCGCCATGGTATGATCGTTCTTATTCCTTCCCCTTCTTTCTTTCTTTACTTCTTATCACATGAGGAGTTTGGAGGAATTGTTGATGATTGCGATGTTGATTTTGATGAATTGGCGGTTGTGTGACTTATGTGTTGTTAGGGGGTTTCATTAGATTAATTGTCACGTAGTTCACTAGAGCATTTGCATTAGCTTGTATATATGTTGCTTAATTCTAGATCATGGCATATAGTTGCATTTAGGAGAACTTTTTGGAATGCCTAATTTGGAAATTGAACAAGCTTGGATAGACCCTTGTAGATACTTTTTTTTTTGCTTAGCACTTTGCCTATTAAAATAGATTTTGAAACACCTTTTAATGTGTATTTTTAGTATAATTTTCGCACCGTTTCCTAGAGCCTAGTCAAGGGCTTGCATTTACCATCTTGACCATCCCCATGGTGTGAAAATTCCTTGGTGAACGCTTTCCTAGGTGACTCTCGAGGCCATGTAATTGTCCAATCATCACATTTCACTACATTTGACAAAAAAGGAAATTTTTCCATCACAAGTCCAAAAATTGAGTTCAAACACAATTGAAAAGAAAAGCTTGAAATTTTGCATATCTTTGCCTTAGTCCTAGCTTAGGGAGTGCATATGGAGACTTCTAGGCTCTTCTAGAGTACCCTCAATACATATGGGGTCGCTCTCGATGTCGCTACGGCGAGGATTTGCCTATTGTTGGTCTCCGCCGCACACCTTTCGCTAGGCTACCTTGCTCTCAAAAGGCACCCAAATCAAGCAAAAATCAAAAACAAAAAGAAAGAAAAAGAGAAAAAGAAATCAAATAAGAACTCAAACATCTCGTTTCCTTACCTTTTTGATGATTACTCCTACGTTACATGGCTAAGAGGGGACGACCCTTCCTTTCACTTAGGTGAGAGGCGGAATTCCGATCCTACAGTGTCTTCTAACACCATGGGGCCCTCACTTTCCATCCCGCCTTTATCACCCTTGACAAAGTTTTCTAGTAAACGTGAACGAATATACTAATTTTACACAATAAAGAGGTGATTTATTTCTATCTTTCTAGGCCTAGTTCTTTGTAAAACTAGTAATTACATAGGAATTTGCATGCTTGAGATTTTTCCATTTTAGATGAATCCCGGCGCATGGATGAGGCATGTTGCCATTTGCTTTTGTAGATGCATTCTCATTTGTTTTGTGTGCTTTATTGCCTAGAATGCATCGAAGTTTTGGCAAGACCCCACTTGCCTTGCAAGAAGGTGTCCTACCTCATGGATACCTTGTTGTGAGTTGAAGGGACGGAGCAAGGCCCGTTAATTGCCTTGTATCGGTTAGGTTTAGCGTAGTTAATTAAGGGTCTTGACTATTGTTCATCCTTACTCGGGACGAGTAAGGGTTTGGTTTGGGGAGATTTGATATAGTGTCATTTCACCCTACATTTTCACCCCTTTTTGTCTCGTTTTGCTTGCCTTTAACGCTCCCTAGGAGCGTTTCTACGTGTTTTACCTTCTTCTAGCATATTTCTCGCTTTTATCGTGTTTTTGTAGGTAAACCGTCAATTGAGGCGATTTCTACCTAGTTTTGATCAACAAAGAAGAAGGTGAATCATTCGGAGGACCCACGCATACCTTGGGGGCCCCGCATACCCTTGGGGGCCCTACTCGATGCGCCAAAGCCCTCCCGAGTCAAGGCAAGCGAAACCGGGAAGGAAACAACAAAGTCAAGCGAAGGAAGAAGGGAAATGAGCATCTCACGGGCGTGAAAGGCATTTCACGGTCGTGAGATGCTTTTCCAAAAAGAAGGATTTTCGTGCATTTCAGCTCACGGCCGTGAAACTCATTTCACGGTCGTGAAAGCTCAGTCACGGTCGTGAAACATGCTTCACGGTCGTGACTTGTTCGTGAAAGAAGACCTTGCTCTGCCAATTCCCTCACGACCGTGACTTGCAGTTTCACGGTCGTGAGACGTGTTTCACGACCGTGAAACCCATTTCACGGTCGTGACTTTGCCAGTCCACAAAGCTTCTCGAGGCCCATCTTTCCTTCATTTTGTAAACCTATATATAGACCCTCTTATGTAATTAAAGGGCACGAAACCCTAGATCCAAAACCCTCATAGAATTAGTGTTTAATCTTGTATTAATCTTCTATAATTAAGCAAATTAGTCGGTTAATTAGTAATTTCGACTTGGTTTAGTGTATGAACTTGGGTTATATTCAAAGATTTGTGACAAAATCTTGGTATTTATATCAAAGTTCTCATCTTTCTCCAAGTTGGTATAATTTCTCTACTTAATCTTGCCTTTAATTAAGTTTTCATTTCAATTATTGTTATCTACTTATTGTTAATTAGAAAATGTTTAATGTTGTTGTTGATTTCCTTTTGCAATCTTTAGTAAATGTTGAATTTCCCTTGAGTATGATTGAGTAGTGATTAATCTAGGATTAGTGGGGGATAATGGGTTTTAATGAGGGTTAATCTTTGTTGGTTGGGTTGATTTGTTGATTAATTGTCTTTCTTCCAACTTTCGCATACCATATGTTTGATGAAATGCTTGCTTGACAAACTTGCATGATTCATGTTTATCATACATTTCCGTAAGATCGATAGCCTCGGAATATGTTAGGATTTGCATATAGTTGGTATATCGACCGTGTGTACGCGAGAGCTAGCTTGGTTCGGTATATGGGAGGGATTGTAAGAACGAGAGTCTCAATCCACCGCGCCCAAGTTTGACTACCCATTAACAATGAACCCGACTCACTAGAACCCAAATTACCCATTTGAACCCACCGATCCTAGACCTTCCTTTTATTGATTCTTATTTGATTATCTTTCTCGTCTTAGACTCCTTTCGTCGTTTTTAATTGTTTTTAATTGTTGTTATCTTAGTTTAGTCAACAAACCCAAACCCATAATTACTTTGTGACTTGCAAGAGACTCTAGTAGACTTTTAGATCACTTCTAAACAACAACCGTCCCTGAGATCGACATTCTTACTACACCACTATTTCACTACATCACCACCCATGAGAAACAATCAAAAAAACCTTCAAAGACCACAATACAATCAAAATCAACCTTCTTACAATCAAAACCAACCTTCCTACAATCAACCACAATACAAACCAAAATCAATACAACCCACCACCACAAAATCAACCTCCCATGCAACCACAAGTTGAATATCCAAACTTGGACATTCAAAAAGTGATCCTCCAATTGCAAAACGAAAACCAAGCCAAATATATTATCATCAATAACATCCTTGCCCACAACAAAATGCTTGAAACTCAAGTGACCCAAATAGCCTCAAGGAGTTCGTCTAGAGGAAAAGGTCAATTACCTCCTCAAGGTAACCCACGTAGAAATGAAACCACAAGTGCCATACATTTGAGGTGTGGAAAGAGTTATGAGGGACCAAGGATGCCAGTTGAAGATGATAATGGTGAGGGAGACAAAGTGGTAGATGATGAACCAATTGAAAATGAAGTTGTTGAATTGGATGACAAGGAGGAAAAGTGCTCTTCAAGTGAGCAAGTTGTTATTGAAAAGAAGGATGAAGTGGTAACAAAGAACAAGAAGGTTCAGGAGCCTATTGTGATAAGGCTACCTTTCCCTTCTAGACAAGCAAAAACAAAGCTAGACAAGCAATTAGGCAAATTCATGGACATTGTCAAGAATTTGGAGGTCTCCATTCCATTCACCGACCTCATCACTCAAATTCCCACCTATGCAAAATTCATGAAAGACATCCTTACAAGAAAGAAGTCCTTGAGTGGAGTTGAAACCGTAGCATTTACCGGTGAGTGTAGTGCGTTTTTACAAAACTCAACCTCTCCTAAGTTGAAAGATCCGGGTAGTTTCTCTATCCCATGCACCATAGGCAACATAACAATTGACAAGGCCTTGTGTGATTTGGGAGCTAGTGTGAGTGTGATGCCATATTCCATTTGTGAGAAACTTGGCGTGGGAGAACTTAAATGCACCAACATCACACTCCAAATGGCGGACCGATCTACAAATCAACCTTTGGGTGTATTGGAGGATGTCCCGGTTAGAATTGGAAAGTTCTTCATTCCGGTGGACTTCATAGTTCTTGTCATGGCGGAGGATTCTCAAATCCCCATTATTCTTGGGAGGCCATTTTTGCACACCGCCGGAGCGGTGATTGAAGGAAAACATGGGAGACTAACCCTTGAAGTAGGAGATGAAAAGATAACATTCAACTTGCAAAGTGCCATGAAAGCTCCAAATCTTGGAGAATCTTGTTATTTCATTGATATCATCGATGCCTTTGTTGAAGAAGTGACACCTAGCTTCTTTATGAGGGATCCTTTGGAAACTATCTTGACCTTGGAACCAAGGGATGTTATGGAGGATCTACATGGGTTTGAATTTGACTTACTTGAAGAAACCTTGGAAGGAGAAGAGCTTGATGAACAACAACTTTTAAGACTCGAGTCTATCATCCAGACCTCTTGTGCGGTGGATATTGCGGTAGAGGTACAAACCCCTTCTCTTAAACCCTTTCCCTCTAACTTGATATATGCTTATCTTGATGAGTCAAAATGCAAACTCGTGATTGTAAATGCTCACCTTGATGATAATCAATTGAATGCATTGTTGTGTGTTTTAAGAAAGCATGAGAAAGCTAATTGTTATAGCTTAGATGATTTGAAGGGGGTTAGTCCCAATTTGTGTATGCATAGAATTCACATGCAAGATGATCATGAGCCTTGAAGGCAACCTCAAAGAAGACTAAACCCCACCTTGCAAGAGGTAGTTAAAGGTGAAGTCATGAAACTACTTGATGCCGGAATCATCTACCCAATCTCTTACTCCGATTGGGTTAGCCCCGTGCAAGTGGTGCCAAAGAAATGTGGCACCACGGTAGTGAAGAATGATAAAGATGAACTAGTTCCTACTAGGGTAGTGACGGGATGGAGAATGTGTATAGATTATAGGAGGTTGAATGCATTGCCTCAAACAAGTATTTTTGTTATCTAGATGGATACTCGTGATTTTTCCAAATCCCAATCGACCCATTTGACCAATCCAAGACCTCATTCACATGCCCTTATGGCACTTTTGCCTATAGGAGAATGCCCTTCGGTCTTTGCGATGCCCCGACCACATTCCAAAGATGCATGATGAGTACTTTTTCCGATTACATTGAGTCTATCATGGAAGTTTTTATGGATGACTTTAGTGTGTATGGGAAAGACTTTGATTTTTGCTTGCATAACTTGTCTTTGGTGTTGGAAAAATGTGAAGAAGTGAGTCTTGTTTTAAATTGGGAGAAATGCCACTTCATGGTAAATGAAGGGGTAGTTCTTGGTCATCTTATCTCGGAAAAGGGTATCCAAGTTTATAAAGCAAAGGTGGAAGTGATTGAGCAATTACCCCCACCTTCAAACCTCAAAGGGGTGAGAAGCTTCCTTGGTCATGTCGGCTTTTATCGCCGCTTCATCAAGGACTTCTCCAAAATTGCTAAACCACTTACACAACTTCTCCTCAAGGATACCCCTTTCCATTTTACGGAATGAGTGTGTTGAGGCGTTTGCTAGGATAAAGGAAGCTCTTATCTCGGCTCCTATCATGCAATCCCCATATTGGGAATTGCCATTTGAAGTGATGTGCGACGGAAGCGATTATGGCGTTGGCGCAGTTCTTGACCAACGGAAGGACAAAGCTTTGCATGACATCTACCATTCTAGTAAGACCCTTGATGAAGAACAAGTAAACTATGCAACAATGGAAAAAGAGCTTCTTGCTATTGTTTATGCTCTTGACATGTTCCGTTTATATTTGATTGGCTCCAAGGTCGTTGTTTATACGGACCCTGCCGCACTTAAATATTTGCTTGACAAGAAAGAAGCTAAGCCTCGCCTCATTAGATGGATCCTTCTCTTACAAGAATTCGATTTGGAGATAAGAGATAAGAAGGGTGCGGAAAATGCGGTGGCGGACCACTTGTCCCGGCTATGCTATAATGGAAGTAAAGATGACATGCCTATCAATGATTCATTCCCGGATGATTTTCTCTTTGCCATTAATGAAACCATTCAAAATCAAGCACTTTGGTTTGCGGACTTCGCCAACTACATTGTGGGTGGTGTTCTTCCACCGGGCATCAACCACAATCAAAAGAAGAGGTTTTTGTTTGAAGCTAAGAGATACTTTTGGGATGACCCTTTGTTGTTCAAGGAGTGCGGTGATGGGATGTATAGAAAATGTGTTCCTCAATGGGAGTATGAAGATATCATTAGAGGATGCCACACCTCTCCTTATGTAGGGCACCATGGGGCAAGCAAGACCGTTGCCAAAATACTTCAATCCGGGTTCTTTTGGCCCTCTATGTTGCAAGATGTTAAGCACTTTGTCCAATGCGGCGATGCTTGTCAACGCACCATCAACATCTCTTGGAGGAATGAGATGCCCCAAAGGGGGATTCTTGAGGTGGAGGTGTTCGATGTGTGATGAACGATTTGTCGCGTACCACTCAAGCAAAAACAATTTATAAAACCCAACTAATGCGATAGCGGAAGTCGGGGTCGAACCACAAGGATGGAGGGGTCAACTACAAGTTTGAATGAGTCCTATTCTAGCCTAATAAGAGTTGGATGGGAAGATTAGCTATGAACTACTAAATCCAAGAAATCGCTAAGATGATATGGGCAAAAATAATTAATGGGAAAATTAAGGTAAAGGGTTCGCCTTAGGGGGATTAATGGGTTAGTCAAGTTATTAGCAAACGGGTAATAAGTTTGAGTAGAATTAATTGCTAATGTCTCAACAATTAATAATCTTCAACAAAGCCATCGCATTTGTCTCAAATCACTCATATAAACACTAGTCTAATCATCTCTACCACCGTTGCTTAAGAGATAATCAAACGATACTTGATAAAGTGGGTAACTTTCGTTTACACAATTCATCAAACACCTAGTGTGCATATGGGTAATACTCTAATTATTACCACAAGTCTACTAATTACCCAACTAATTATCCCACATAATCCTCCCTTAGGCTCCCCCTAAACCCTAGAATGAGACTACTTACTCATGTTATAGGAAATCAAACAACTAAAGACTAGGAATAATGAAATGAACATCATACTATGGAAATGATTAATTATAACAATCAATTGATAAATAATCAACTAGAAATGAAAATAAATTGCATAAACAACAAAAAGATGAGAAATTTATACCAACAATGCTTGTATTAATGAATAGGGAGAATGTCTTCACCCAAAATCTTCAATACAAATCCAAAACTATGATAGTTCTACTAAGAAAGACTAGATCTACTAACTTGAATTGAGAAATTAAACTTAATTAAGGAACGATTAGGAGTAATTAGTGAGTAATAGAGGTTACAAAATTTCTAGGGTTTTGTGCTAATAGTTCATGAAAAAGCTGCCTACAAAAATTAGGGGGAGGGTATATATATGTATCTCAAAACTTAAGAAAGAAAATAGAAGAGGGGACGAAAATGCGTAGTTGTGTTCCTGGCCGGTCGGCCGGCCGCCGACCCTCTGACCGGCCTGGAACACATCAGACCCTCCCTTATTCTCGTCTTCAAAAATCTTCTAAGTATGAAAAAGGGGGTCCCGGCCGGGTGCCCGGCCGCCGGCCACCGACCGGCCTGGAGCACTCTAAATCTCTCGGATTTTGTCTGATGTTGCGCAGGCCGGGTAGTAGGCCGGCCGCCGGGTGCCCAGCCGGCGCTACCTGGCCTATTTCTTCTCCCTCTCTTTTTCCTTTCTTTGTGGGGTGTGTGGTCTGAGCCGGGTAGCCGGCCGCCGGTGGGTAGACTTGCTCGCGCTACATAATAGCTCTCTTCTCATTCATTTTTATTCTCATTTCCAAATCCCGACTCATGCAAGGCCTTTATGCACCGATTTCTTCGTTTCCGCCTAAATTCCTACAAAATGATACCAACATTCATATCACGGGAAATCGGGAAGCAAAATGCGATCAAGGGCACGCAAATCCGTGCAAACGGACCAAAATGGGGACGAAAATGAGAGGAAAAATGTAACCAATTAAATGCTTATCAAAATTCCCCACACTTAAGACTTACTCGTCCTCGAGTTGGTAAACAAGATTCGAGTCCCATATGTACCCATATTCAACACTACACTAATACTAAGGCTACTACCTAAACTACTAATAATATCCGACGGTAGGCAATGAACGGGCCTTCTCCGTCCCTTCAACTCACAACGAGATACTCATGAGGTAGAGTACCTCCTTGCAAGGCAAGTAGGGGCTTGCTCAAAATCGCGATACATCCAAATGATAAGCACGTAAGAACACGACAAAGATGCATCTAACAAGAGAATAATCACATGCCTCATCCATGTGACGGAAATATCTAAGAGGAAAACCGTCTAAATAATGCATGATCCTTATAAGCCACTAGTATCATAAAGCATGGAAAAATGTTCGCCTCCTAGCGGTGCAAGTCTAATGAGAATCTTCAGCTCCGTCTATTATTTGCTTGGTCAAAAGCGATAAAATGGAAGATGGAAATGAAATCCTAGTGACGTTATTAAGCACAATAGCATATGGAATTCACGTATCTAAAATAAATGAGACACAAGGGTCGTCCCGTCTCACTATGCAACTCAAGGGCAAATGATCCAAGAAGAGTTAAAGGAAAAGGATATTTGAGTCTAATTGCTTGAAAAATTTTCATTTCAGCACTTTGCTTTCTTTTTCTTTTTCTTTCTTTTTGAGTTGCATTTTGATTTGCAATTTTTGGCATGAAAGCACACGGTTTCCATCAAGGACATGCGGTCGGAACCAACAATAGGGGTATCCCCACCGTAGTGGCATCGAAAGGGACCCTAGATATGGGTCCACTAGAATCCCTAGAAGTTCCGTTTTGCATTTCCTCGACGAAAACAAGAAAACAAGATACTTGACTCAATATTTTTAGCTTGTTTGATTTGTTTCCTCTGTTGAGTAAGAGTGGAAGAACAATGAATCGAGGTTGGTTGCATAGCAAGGCGATCACCTAAGAATTCTTTCAACTAACGGGATATTCACATCAATTGAGGTTGTCGAGGTGGAATAAGCGCAAACTCGTGACTCGACATTAGTAGACGGGTCAAAACTCACTAGAAATGCACAAGCCAGGGTGTCTAAAATTCCACGATTAAGATGAACACTTTATGAATGAAAAAGTAGCTAAAAGGGACTATGCACTTTCAACAAGTTTTCCAAAAAGACAATTATAAAATCATTTTTCTAAATGCAACTATATGCCATGATGCAATCTAGCATATATACAACCTAAATGCACATGCTCTAACCGACTATATGACGCACAAGCTAATGCTATCTCCTAACAACACACAAGTGGCACACACGCCAATCAACAAAATTCACAACATCGTCATCAACACATCCCGTCCTCAAGTAAGAAGAAAAGGAGATAAGGGAGAAGAGAATAGGAAAGATCTCACCAAAGCGTCTTCATTTTCCCTTTTTCGTGCCTCTTATGATGTGGGGCGCACCTATGGATGGAGATAAAAGGAAACACAAGGCAATATATACAAAATAAACTATATACAAACTAATTTAAGCATATTTTTTGGAAAATTTTCAAATTTTTCGATTTTTAGGCATTTTTCGACTTCTTTTTTTTTTTTCAAATATCAACGATATATACAAAAGAAATAAAACCCTCCCCACACTTAAGTCTTACTCGTCCTCGAGTAAGTGACTCAATTATGAAAAGAGGGGAAAAAGAAAAATAAAACAAGTTTTTGGGGTTTTTTTTTTGGGAATTCCCTCCCCACACTTAGGTATTTACATGGTGTGAGGGGGTGAATTCAAAACAAATAACATGTTTTTGGCATTTTGGAAAGTTTTCAATTTTTTTGGTGTTTTCGAATAAAATGCAAATGCATGATTCTAGTCTAAATGTGCAAAAGAAATACAATGCAAACTACACTATATGGATGCAAGACTTAACATGTGACGATATTTTACAAAATTAAATTCTAATGCAAGCCTAAATGAATGCAACTAAATGGATAACTAAACTAGGATATATTACAAGTATCTAAATGCATACAAAAATATAAACATGATGAAGATTTGGATTTAAGGGATCATACTCAAGGGTGTCCCGTCTCAGGAGAATCCACTAAAGTCAGTGGATGTAGCATCAAAATGGCCACTTCCGGCCGCTGCATATGACTCATCTACACCCCCGGCTCCCGATCCAGAGCCGGTACCATCCAAAATCTCGAACCTAGGACCCATCCTATCAAACCACTCGGCATTCTAGGCCGCTGTCTCGGGATCCACCTCCTCCTCATCAACTGCCGGTTGAGCCAAAACCGGCGAAGAATAGTAATCATGATGGACATTGAAGTCCCCAAACACCCTTGAGCCCTGATCATACCCACCCTCGGGCCACATGAAATAGGATGGATATGGGCTAGTTGGCTCCCTATACCCCTCCCTACACCAATTATCATAGGAAGGGTATTGGCCAAGAGCCAAGTCATAGTACATCCTATCCATCCTCTGGGACAAAAACGCTCTCTCCCTAGCTTCCCCCTCTCTCTCCTTAGCCGCCGTCTCTCTATCCCTAGCCGCCGCCTCGGAGGCCAAAGTCATATCGGCCATGAATTTAATCAAAGAAGGATCCAAAGGTGGGTAGCTAGGAGTGGTGGAAGAGGATGCCTCGGTTGCGAAGAATGAGGCCAAGGACGCCATTGTTGCTGATGCATAAAAGAGGGGTTCACATAAGGCAAGGTAGTAGGAGTGGGGCCTTGTTGTTCTCTCCTATAGATAGTGACGTGGGTAGTGGGATCTCGCCTGAAAGCGGTGATGGGGGCTAATTGGTCTTGCGGGTTCTCTTCAGGTGGAGGGTTCTCTTCCTCTAAGGGGAGGAGATAATGCTCACTATCGGGAACAACCCTCATAGCCGCACTGTTCGGGAGGGGAATGGAATTGCTCCCTCGGACCCTCCAATACAATTTCCCGTCTTCAACTCGCCTCACAACCCACTCAAGCTTTGATGTTATATACTCCTCCGTCAATAAAGAACTCCCCTTCAAACACCTCAATTTCCTCTCATCAAGTGCATTTTTGCAAAGAGCACCGGCCATCTTCGTAACAATTCCCCCAATATGAATACCGGTAGGGCTAAAAGGATCATTAGACAATTTTTGGAAGTGGAGAGCAACGTGGTGACCAATGTTTACCCCAAATTTACTCGGCTTTGGAAACAAATAAGCCGCCAAAATAGAGAGCTCATCGGCCCGGAAGTTGTGACACTCTTCCCTCCCAAACAAGGTCCAACCCATAAATCTATGCCATATCCGAATAGGAGCGTTATGGCAAGCATTTGCCGGCTTTTTAGCTCCCTTCTCAACTTCCATCCCCGAAATTGCGGTCCAAACATCATTCAAGTTGAAAGTTTCCGGGACCTTATAAGTTTTGTGAAATTTGACACCCAAAACTTTACAAAATTTTTCCAAGGGGATGGTGAAAGCAACATTAAGAATTTGGAAAGTAACCGTCTTAACCATGCCAGTATTGCGGTCCTTATCATGGCTAAATGTACTCAAGAATTCCCAGGTAAGACGGGGGTAAGTGCGGAAGTGCTGGCCGTAGAGCTCCCTCATCCCTAAAACTTTACAAAGTTCTAAGGTCGCGGTATCAAGGCCGAAATTCCGCATAGAATACCTACAAATGAAACGGGAATGGGGAAGGTTACGGCGTTTTAAGCATTGGAACTTACCTCTTGCAATCTCACTATTGAAGATAATATCCGGAAAGTCGTCATCCGGACCCATTCCCGCAGTCACTTGTTGAAGTCTAGCCTCCAATTCCGCCTCAAGTTGAGCCCGAGTTCTCTTTCTAGGTTGTTGTTGAGCCATGGTGAATCAATTCAAATTGAGGAAAATTTGGGAAAAAAATAGAGGGTTTTGATTTGTGGGAAGATTTTGAGGAGTGTAGTGGGTTATTAGTGAGGTTTAATGGTGGCTAAGTGGAGTTTGTGGTGATTTTTGTGGAGTTTTTGTGGGTTTGTTCGAGGAAGGAGAAAGAAAGAAGCAAAATTGAAGAAGAAATGAAGAATGAAGAAGAGTCGCGGATTGATTTTAACTCGCTGATGTGTTCTGGGCCGGGCTAGGCAACGGCTGCCGGCTGACCGGCCTGGAACCCAAAATGAAATTTTTCGATTTTTTTGCCTTTGAGATTTTTGTCAACACTGATGTGCTCCAGGCCGGTCGGCACACCGGCCCCCGGCTGCCTGACCTGGAACACAGCTCAGAAATTCCAACTTCAAAATTTTCAGTGATTTGGTGCTCTAGGCCGATTGCCGCACCGGCCGCAGGCTACCCGACCTAGAACACAGCTCCGCACATTTCCAAAATTCAACTTCTATGATTATGTGTTCCATGCCGGTCGGGACACCGGCTGCCCGGCCTGGAGCACCTGCTCCTCAATTCTCATTTTTCAAAAGTAGCTTCTGGAGTGCTCTGGGCCGGTCGGCACACCGGGTCCCCGGCCTGGAGCACTCTTCCCTTATTCTCCTCTTCTTCAAGTTCACAAGAAAAATTCCCTAAGTCACCAACAATCTCGACTCAATCAACACTTCCCCAATGACACGGTTTCGAACCAAACCCGACTACAATTGTTTCAATCCTACCAAAGACTTCTTCCAAGGACTAAAACACCCGAGTATGCAATCTCAAATCTTCACGAATACTCCTAAAATGCATGCTATATACAAAAAAAATTGGTGGTTATTGAGGAACTCCACCAAACCTATCAAAGTAAAAGAGCTTACAAACAAGACTCTTCCTCGGGAAGTGGATCCCCAAGAAAGAGTACTTCAACTGTTCTTTTCTCATCTCCATCAAAGTATCTCTTCACTCTATGGCCATTTACTTTGACGTTGCCACCCTCTTCACTCCAAAGTTTGAATGCGCCATGAGGCGATATGTCAATAACCTTGAAGGGCCCCGACCATCTTGACCGTAGCTTCCCGGGAAACAATTTGACCCTAGAGTTGTAGAGTAAGACTTGATCACCCACGCTTATATCTTTATCAACCAACTTGGCGTCATGCCATTTCTTCGTTTGCTCTTTATAAATCTTTGAGCTCTCGTAGGCATCAAGTCTTAACTCCTCAAGTTCACTCATTTGGAGAAAACGCCTCTCTCCGGCCATGTCGATGTCAAAGTTCATTTCTTTTAAGGCCCACCACGCCTTATGCTTTTAATGACAAGCCCCACAAGCACGCCTTATGCTTTTGGGACCATAACTCGATTTGTTTGAAACCTCAAATGGACAAGTTCATCTTTTCACTTGTGTTTTCTAGTCAAAAACCAAGTGATTAGTTTGGGTTCTCTCTTGGGTGCATCTCAAAGGAGGTCTTCTAATTTGAAGATTACAAGGAGGATCATCTTTTTCTTTCTAGCACAAGAACAACAAGAAAGGTGTTTCTTGTTGTGCCCATAAAACCGAAATTTCCCAATGTAAGGAAATTTCTTCTTACTTTTTATTATGCATTTTAATTTGCATGCATGTTACATAGATCCATTATTAAACACTAAATTAATAAGTAATTTAGTAACTATTAGAGGAGTCTAATTAGGGTCTATGAACCATCAGTTCTAAGAGCCCATAGCACATCGGGGAGCTTTTGGGACCAATCCTTTCTACTTTTGCTTGTGGTCTTCTCCAAGACGACTTTAATTTGACGGTTTGAAACCTCTACTTGCCCACTTGTTTGAGGGTGGTAGGCAAGAGCGGTCTTGTGAGTGACACCATGAGAAGAGAGCAAGATCTTGAAAGTGCTCTTCCTAAAGTGTGAACCCCCGTCACTAATCACCACTCTCGGGGTCCCAAATCTTGGAAAAATAGTGTTTTTGAAAAGCTTGATAACAACTTTAGCATCGTTTGTTGGGGTAGCCACGGCCTCAATCCACTTGGATACATAGTCCACCGCAACCAAAATGTACTCATTCCCACAAGAGTTTGGGAATGCTCCCATGAAGTTAAGTCCCCAACAATCGAAAAGCTCAATCTCAAGAATATTGTTAAGGGGCATCTCATTTCTTTGGCTTATGTTCCCCGTTCTTTGACATCTATCACAAGATTTGACAAAATAATGGATATCTTTAAACATCGATGGCCAAAAGAAACCACCTTGTAACACCTTTGCAATGGTGCGAGATGTACCAAGGTGGCCCCCATAGGCCGAATTGTGAATCCTATCGACTATTTCCATTCCCTCTTCCCTCGGAACACATCTTCTAAACATGCCATCACCACACTTGCGGAAAAGATGTGGGTCATTCCAAAAGTAGCGTTTGGAATCATGCTTCAATTTCCTTCTAGCTCTAGCATCTAGCTCTTCCGGAATGAACCCACTCACAATAAAATTCGCCAAGTTCGCAAACCATGGTGATTTACCACTAATCATCATCAAACTATCTTCTCTCAGCCACTCATTGATCGGGCCACTCTCATCCTTCAACCCATGATCTTCGGTGGTCAACCTAGATAGGTGGTCGGCAACAACATTTTCCGACCCCGCCTTGTCTCTAATCTCCAAGTCGAACTCTTGAAGTAAAAGAACCCACCTCAAGAGCCTTGGCTTTGCATCTTTTTTCAACAACAATTGTCTTAAGGCGTAGTGATCCGAGTAAACAACTACCTTAGAACCAACAAAGTATTGCCGGAATTTTCCTACGGCATGAACAATGGCCAACATTTCTTTCTCAGTTGTCGAGTAATTAACTTGAGTTTGATCTAGAGTTTTGCTTGTGTAGTAGATGACATGATGCCTCTTGTCCACGACTTGCCCAAGTACCGCCCCAACCGCATAATCGGAGGCGTCACACATAACTTTAAAGGGAAGGCTCCAATTCGGTGAGCAGATTATGGGGGCCGTCACAAGGGCCTCTTTCAACCTACAAAAAGCACTCAAGCAAGATTCATCAAATACAAATGGGGTGTCCTTGAGAAGAAGAGAAGTCAAAAGCTTGGCAATTTTAGAAAAATCTTTGACGAAACGTCGGTAATAGCCCGCATGGCCTAGAAAGCTTCTCACTCCCTTCACATTTTGTAGGGGGTGACAAGTTTTCTATCACCGAAACCTTAGCCATATCAACTTCTATCCCTCTCTTAGACACGATGTGACCAAGCACAATCCCCTCCTCCACCATAAAGTGGCATTTCTCCCAATTTAGGACGAGGTTGTGCTCCTCACATCTTTGCAAAACATTAGACAAATTCAATAACCCAAGATCAAATGAGTCTCCATGGACACTAAAATCGTCCATGAAGACCTCCATACTCTTTTCAAGAAAATCGGCAAAAATTGCCGTCATACATCTTTGGAACGTCCCCGGAGCATTACAAAGCCCAAAGGGCATCCTCTTATAAGCATAAACTCCAATGGGACAAGAGAATGTGGTCTTCTCTTGGTCTTCCGGGTGTATGGGTATTTGGAAAAACCCGGAATAACCATCAAGAAACGAATAGTAAGAATGCCCGGTTAACCTTTCAAGCATTTGGTCAATAAAGAGGATGGGGTAGTGGTCTTTGAGGGTGGCGGCATTTAGTTTTCGATAATCAATGCACATCCGTCACCCGGTCACGGGCCTAGAAGCTAGGAGAGTCCCATCCTCTTGTTCCACCATAGTTACCCCTCCTTTCTTGGGCACTACATGGACGGGACTCACCCATGAACTATCGGTTATTTGGTATATAATCCCGGCCTCTAGCAACTTCATCACCTCATTTTCACCACTTCCGCCATCTTAGGGTTCAACCTACGTAGCCCATCTACCTTAGGTTTACTACCCTCCTCCAAGACTATTCTATGCATGCAAAGATTAGGACTTAAGCCTTTGATATCGTCAATGCTATATCCAAGTGAGCCTCTATGAGTTTTCAATATTTTCAATAATTCAAATTCTTGGAGCTCACTCAAATTAGCATTGATGATAACGGGATAAGTCTCTCCCTCACCTAAAAAGGAGTACTTAAGTGAGGGAGGTAAGGGCTTTAGTTGTACCTTTGGAGGGAGAAGGCCCTCCACCTTCTTCAAAAGCTCATCATCTATCTCATGGTCATCTCCCATCTCCTCATCATGGAGTGCCACTTGTAGAGCTTCTTCTTCACATTTCTCTTCTGCATGCACCTTTTCGACCACTTCTTCAATGACTTCTATCGAACAAGCTTTGTGAAACATTGGTCCCTTCACTAGATGAGGAAGATTAAATTCAAGGGTTTCGTTCCCCACCCTAAAGGTTAGCCGCCCTTCCCTCACATCAATGAGGACTCCTCCGGTAGCCAAAAAGGGCCTACCGAGGATAATGGGAGTGTGGCTATCCTCGGGGATATCTAGGACAACAAAATCTGTGGGAATCAAAAATTTACCAACTTTAACGGGTACGTCCTCACGCACACCCAAAGGTTGCTTAATGGATCTATCCGCTAGTTGGAGAGTCATAGAAGTGTGGGTTAAACTATCAAGCCCAATTCTTTTAGCAATAGTTAAGGGAATGACACTTACACTTGCACCGTTGTCACATAATGCCCTTGAAATCATGACTCCCCCTACAACACAAGGGATTGAGAAACTTCCGGGGTCCCCAAGCTTTTTTGGCATTTTGAAAGAGTTAGGATTAATGAGGAGAGCACTACACTCCGCCTCCATAATCATAACATCTTGGATACCCAAAGTCCTCTTGTGAGTCAAGATGTCTTTAAGAAATTTTGAGTAAGTGGGCATGTTTAATATAACATCGGTGAAAGGTAAGGTCACTTCAAGTCCCTCAATCATTTTTCTAAATTGGGTGAACTTGAAGTTTTCCTTAGTTTTCAATGCTCTAGAGGGGTAGGGGATATCGGAAACAACAAGTGGAGAATTGGATGATACCTTTGGAATGGGAGTTTTCTTGGTTACCTTAGCTTTTGCTATTGGTTGCACCTCTAATCCTTCATCATCGGCATCCTTGATCATCTCCTCCTCATAAGGCATAATTTCGACATACCCATCTTCTCCCTCTTTGGGTTGATCATCTTCACCCTTGCCATCATCTTTTAACTCCAAGGTAGGAGTCAAAATGGGCTCTTCGATTTCTTCACCTTCCTCAACATGCTCTTCATTTGGAATTTCATCATTCATCATGTCCATGTAGGGGTTATCGAGCACAAGTCCACTCCTCAAAGTCACCGCACATGCTTGGTGACTTGATGAAGCATCCTTGGAGCTTTTCCCTTGAGCAAGTAGACCTCCCGGAGGCCTTTGAGGATTGTTCAAAGCTTGAGAAGCCAACCTAGCTTCCAATTCCCTCACCTCTTTCTTGTGAGCATTGGTGACATTTTGCAAGGCCAAGTTGTTTTGAATTTCCATGTTCTTGACTAGTTGCAAAACATCACTCATGGAAGGCTCGTTCTCTTGGTGAGGTTGGTTTGTTATAGGGAGTGCAAATCCATAGTCATTCCGACTACTTGAACCTTGATTGTTGTTCCTTGGGTTGTTAAAGTTTCCTTGTTGGTTGTTATTGAAATTTCCTTGTTGTCCTCTTGAACCTTGACCATTGAAATTTGGTCCTTGATTGTTGTTGAAATTTGACCCTTGGCCTTGGAAAGATTGATCGGGGACCCCTTGACTTGCTTGATTGTTTTGGTTGCCTCGGTAAAAATTACCTTGGCCTTGGTTGTTGAAGTTTTGGTTCCCTTGGTTTTGGTTCCAATTTCCTTGACCTTGATTCCAATTACCTTGGTTTTGAAAGTTACCTTGGTTATTGTAACCTTGATCATTGAAGTTTTGGTTTTGGAATTGGTTGGATCCTTGGCCTTGTTGTGAGTTGTTGAATTGGTTATTGTAGTTTCCTCTTGAAAATTGACCTCCGCCCCTAGGTTGGGAAAAACCCGGAGGGTTGGAAGTTTGAGCTTGTGAGTGTTGAGGGCTTAACACATTTTGACTTTTGTAGCTCATGTTTGGGTGATGTTTCGAACCCGGATGATAAAAGTTGGAGTTTGGATTGTAAGCACCTTGACTTTGGAAAGGAGGTCTTGAGGGCCGTGGGTTGTTGTTGACCCCTTGAAATGCATTCACATGTTGATAGTCATTTCCTCCTTCATTGTTATACGTGTGGGAAAATATCCGTATATTTCACCTCTAAATTTCAGGATTATAACAAAATTATAAGATACGAAATAACGAGTAATATATGAAAATAACAATATGAATAAGAGATAAAAATCAACCTTTGGTCCTTGCAAATTGGCTTAAGAACAATATCAAAAGTATGATATCTCCTACTAGTTGCACCCAAAATGCTCCTTGATATGCCTTAATCGTGCTAGAACGATTATACAAAAATTACCGCTAATTTTATGTGAGGTTTGATGATAGATCTAGAGAGAAAAATTGAGAGAAAAATCACCCTAGTTGATCTGTTTGTGCCGTCACACCCTTCACCAAAACCCTCGGTATTTTTTTTTTCCCCTTAATCATTCTAGCTAGGTTTTCCTAAAATAAGAAATTACAATTAGGATCCTTTCCAAACCGATTTGGTTCGAATTGATGTATCCATTTATTGCTTCATATTTTTTGGTCATACCTAGTAAATAACATCCATTGTATTATTATAATTATCGTCACTAATATCGTCATCTTATTAATAAGTCCACTCAACCTTTTGCAGTCGATTTATTAATACATGTCTGACAATATTTACAATAATTATTACGAGTAATACATTTGCTTAATTAAATATAACGGTTTATATTTAATCACGAATTAACTGATTAGTTCGTTTCAGCTAACATTATTTCATTAATTAAATATAACAGTTTATATTCAATTTACGAATTAACAGTTTAATCCGTCTATCATCATCATTTTTGACTAACCTTTTCAAATACATCGACTAACCTTTTAGTCGTATAAGGCATCAATATGACTATATTATTCATATAATCACATCTCTCAGACACATCCTATAGGTGTGACTTATAGGGACCAGTTGATCACCGCCATAATAAAATGACAATAACGCCAAACTTCTAGCGAGCCAACCGTTATTGATAAATGTTAATCAACTGATTATAATACAAAGTATACCCTGTGAACCTACAGAGATTTATTTATGTTATTGCACTAACTGTGGAGGACACTGGCTCCAACAATCTCCCACTTGTCCGTACAAGTGTATGTGCGATAACCGATTCTCATATCCATAATAAATTTCTCCCACTCAATGTAAACCAATTTGCAAAGTCCGTATTCACAAAGGTCGTAGTTTACAAGTGATCAGTATCAAGAGTGGTTTCCCCGACTAGAGAGTAACTTAACTGATAAACGAATCTTTATTCGAGCATGGCCATGCATTTCAGTTACAACTCCTCGAGTGGCCCTGAGAAATAACATAACCTGATAAAGGTTGGATATTTTCTTCAACTCGAATCTTGCAGATACAAGCGCAGTATGAAATGACCCAGTAAAAATCTACTTAGCCTCCTGTTACGGTCGACCATGAGAAAGAAACCAAAGTCACCCAAAAACTGCCTTAATCTCAAGAGACAGTCGATAGTCAAAAGAATCGACTCTAGGAACACTATGGATGTCCTATCCACGACCTGGCACCTAATGTTCTGAAACATTTAGGACTCCATAACGTTGTCACAAAATTGTCCTGCGAGTATCATTATAACTCGCATATGTGATCGATCAGTCAACTGTTTGACTTATGGCTCGTTGAACCCACCATCAATCGACTTCACAGAATAATTGCCAGAGTTATCAGCTCATGTAGGCGATTACGGACCAAAACACATATAATGTAATTCAGTTCACTTTGTGGTGTTCAATGTTGTCAGTACAACCCACATGAAAAACAAAATATAAAAAACAATACGATGATTTCATAGATAGTTTTATGAAAAAGATACAGGTGTCTAATCCATATTAAACAACTAATACAACTCAGGAACACGTTTGATTCCCATGGAAATAACGTGCCCTTCATGCTTATCATATCTCAATGGTTTAGTGAGAGGATCTGCGACGTTATCTTCCGTAGCAATCTTGTCTATCACTATTTCCCTTTGCTCCACGTAATCTCGGATCATGTGAGCCTTCCGTTGTACATGCCTAGACTTGTTGCTGGACTTAGGCTCCTTAGCCTGGAAGATGGCACCACTATTATCAAAATAGATGGTGATCGGGTCATCCGAACTAGGAACTACAGTTAGTCCCTGTAAGAATTGACGCATCCATATAGCTTCCTTTGCAGCCTCTGAAGCAGCATAGTACTCGGACTCAGTAGTAGAATCTGCTTATCTAAACACTTGGTTGAGCTTTTCAGCTGACCGCAGCGCATTAGAGTAAAAACGAATCTAGACTGAGATTTCGAGTCATCTCGATCCGTTTGGAAGCTAGCATCTGCGTAACCGATTGCGCATAGCTCAGTGTCACCTCCATTAGTCAATACCCAATCCTTAGTCCTCCGTAGGTACTTAAGGATATTCTTAAGAGCCATCCAGTGTGTTTCACCGGGATTGCCTTGGTACCGACTCGTCATACTCAAAGCATATGCCACGTCTGGACGTGTGCATATCATGGCATACATGATCGATCCTATAGCTGATGCATAAGGAACCCGACTCATGCGCTCGACCTCTTCATATGTCTTTGGTGCCTGAGCTTTACTCAACTGCATCCCAGAAATCATTGGAAGGTTCCCCTTCTTGGAGTTGGTCATGCTGAACCTCTCAAGAATCTTATCTATATAAGACTCCTGACTGAGGGATAACATCAGTCGTGATCTATCTCTGTAGATACGGATCCCCAAAATTATTTGTGCCTCGCCCAGATCTTTCATCTGGAAGTGGTTCTTTAACCAAACTTTTACCGTAGTTAAGAGAGGTATGTCATTCCCAATCAAGAGTATGTCGTCAACATACAATATTAGGAAAACAATCTTGCTCCCACTCGACTTGATACATAAGCATGGTTCCTCGACCGATCGAGTAAATCCATTCTCTTTTATCACCTGGTCGAAACGATGATTCCAACTCCGAGAAGCCTGCTTAAGTCTATAGATGGAACGCTTAAGCTTGCATACCTTCTTAGGATTTTTAGGATCAATGAAACCTTCGGGTTGTACCATGTACAACTCCTCCTCCAAATAACTGTTTAAGAAGGCGATTTTCACATCCATTTGCCAAATTCATAGTCATGAAAAGCGGCAATCCGCTAAGATTATCCGAATGGAACGCAAGCATAACTACGGGTGCAAAAATTCATCAAGTGCAATCCTTGCACTTCGAGTGAAATGAAAACCTTTGCCCTAGTCGTGCCGTGTAGTATCTGGTGTCCTTCCACAGAATGCTTTATTTTGTAAAGCCATGTTGCACTGAAGAGGCCGAACCTTATAGGAAGTCAACCAGATCCCATACGGTCCATTTCTCATTACATAGAGTCCATCTCGGATGCATGGCTTCAGCCATAGCTGAGAGCGGAACAGGTCATGGCACCTTTATAGGTAGCGGGTTAGTTACTCTCTAGAGTTAAAAAGTCACCTCTCATTCTTGTTGGAGCCAGTGTCTCCACAGTTAGGCAATAACATAAATAAACTCTGGAGTTCACAGGGTATACGTGGTATGGTAAGCAAGATGATTAACGTTATCGGAGAAACGGTTGGCTTGCTAGATAAGTTTGACGTTATCGTCATAAAGATGGCGGGTGATTCAATGGTCCGCTAACGTCACACCTAAGGAATGTGATTGAGAGATGGATTATTGAGAAAATAATCATATGATGCCTTATTAAATGACTAAATGTTGTCGGCTGTTTGGACTAAAAGGTTAGTCAATGTGATGATGATATAATTATTTAATAATGATTAAATAAATTTAGCTGAGACGAATTAACTGTAATTCCTAAATTGAATATAAAATGTTATATTTAATTGTTGTATATAATGTAAGCTAATTAAACATAAACCGTTATAATTAATTGGAAAATTATAAATATACGGATATTTATAATTAATGATGTATTATAATGTCGGTCTTTGAGTAATGACGATTATAATGTATTACATTATATTAGAAGCTAAAATTACCGGAAAAAGGGTCCAGATACACTCGGGTTTTTCGGTCAATGGGTAGTGGTTTTGAGGAGACAAAACTCCTCATAAAACCCTATGCTTGCCGTGAGAACAAGTGGAACAAGAGAAAAATTCTAACCTAATTTTCTACTCTCTCAACTTGTGCCTCCATCACACACTAAACACAAAACCTAAAAAGTTAACAGTAACTTTGAATCGATCTTTCTAGCAAAGGAGAAAGGGCATATCTCGATCTATCTTGGGTGAGACAATTAGAAGGATATCTATTTTGATATCTGTTCTTAGGCCGATTTTGCAAAGGACCAAAGGTTTAATTCATTTTCTCTACATTTGTATCGTTTTCATATCTATGACTTGCAATTTCATATTATATAATTTTGTTATAATCCTAAATTATAAGGGGATGTAAACAGTTATTTCCCACAAATGGTATCTCAGAGCTTTTGGCTACAAAATTATATTATATGTTTTTCATTTTTATGAAATATAAATTTGAGAAAAAAAAAATTTGATTTTACCGAAAAAAAAATTTTTGTCACGACTGGAATTTTTTTTTTTTTTTTGTGTAGCCGTGTGATTTTTTTTTTAGGGTTTTGTTTTTCCATTGTTGATTTATTGATATTGTTATTTTAATAGGTTAAAATTCAATATAATAAATTTGTGGTTGTTTTAATTTGATAAGGATTAAATTAAAATAAGATGGAATTGTTTTGATTTTGTTGTTGCTATTATTTTCGGATTCATTGTTTTAAATTGATGATTTTGAATAATGATTCAATTTTAATGATGTTCAAAGCGATTGTGATTAAATGAATATAAGGATAATCGATTTAATCATGATTTAGATGTTCATTTTAAAAGGTTAAATTGAATAATCTAGTTTGAATCAATTTTAATAACGATTAGATATTGAAATTTGTACCGATCTAGCGATATTGGCATCACCGAAAATTTTTGTGCTGCCCGGTTACTGTTCACTGCTTTAAAAAAAAAAAAAAAATTCTGTTTTTTTTTATAAAAGGCAGCAGCATTAGTTTTTTTATTTTTTTTTCTGTTTTTCGGTTTTTGATTAAACCGTGAGAAATCAATAAAAAAAAAAAATTTTTTGGTACTGGTACTGTTCACGTGAACAGTGATCCGTAGAGAAAAAAAAATTTTGTTTGTTTTTTTTTGACATTATAAAGATAATGTTTGTTTGTTTGTTATTGTGAAAAGGTTCACAATAATGATACCCGATTATTTCAAAAAGGTTTAAAATAAAAATGGATTATGAAGATTAAAATTGTTGTGGGCAATTAAGGAATTGTCACATAATTTTGATTGGTTTGAATGGTGGTTTGGATAATTAATCAACATAATTAATGAATTATGTTTTGTAGTATTAATTTATATAGTTGATGCATTTTTTTTTGTTGAATGAATGATTGAATGGTTTATTTTACGTATTTTTGCAATTGGTTGAAAAATGTAATACCTAGTGTGGCTTTAGTTAATCATGTTTTCGTAATGATGAAAACATGGTTTGGTTGTAATTTTGAGATCTCGAATCTCCTTTTATTTTTCTTTTAATTATGTTTTGGAATTAGAATGTAAATAGGTTTATTTTGTAATTTTTAAATGTAATTTTAAGAAGACTAGAGACGGAGATCGGATGCTCACTCCCGCTACATGGACCAAGATGAGACAAAGTCAAGCTTCTCGGGTCCATAAGGATGGATTCCAAACTTGTATTTACTATTCTTTTTGGTAGATAGGCCACACTAGGACCGTTGTAATAGTTTACGTATTTTTCCGTTCTTTTGTTTTTCATTCACATGTTAAATAACTGCATCATATTCCGCCTAAACCAAACCACCTAAAATGCATGAAAAATGTTTCATATAGTTTGAATTTTCATCATTAGACATACAGATGTCACTCGTTCATAGGGCCATCACCTTAGTCTAAATCATTCACGAAATGCTAGAATTTGTTCACTTAAAATGAATTAAATTTAAGATGATGGGATCTTCCTCTAAAATGAAAATTGAGATTAGTCTTTATAGGAAAAACTTCTATGAACCCCTTCTTCGTCGGAAGTCATAATATGACCCCTTCTACGTTGGGTAAGTAGTGAGTCTTGACCTATTTTACCTCAACATTGTAGGCCGAGTAATATCTCGGGATTATAATGGACTATAAGATAGAATTTACGGAAATTTATCGACCGAGAATTCTTAAGGTAGAATTAGCCAAAAGGTTGGCTTATCAATTTACAGAAATTGAGTCTTGGGATCATTTATATAATTCTTGAGGGAGGTCAATTGTATAAATGCTTGAGTCATCGCATTAAACAGTTTTTGCATTAAGACTTATTTTTAAAACGATGAAACTTATCATAATTTTTCTTCTTTTCACAGTTTCTTGAATCCGTTATATACAGATATAACTGCTTAAAATAACAAATGGCTGGACGTACAAACGACCCAATGCCAAGTGCTACACTCGCTCGCGAGTCCTGGCTAAAGATCTTTATGGACAACATGAATCAGTCCACGCGACTGAAGAATGATGGGTCCAACTTTGCGGACTGGGAGGCGGCATTACGGAATGCTGCCATTGCTGACGGTAAGCTCAAGTACTTGACTGAGCCACTACCAACTAACCCAGGCCCCAATGCAGGAGCAAATGAATCACTTGCTTATAGTGATTTCGTTATGGAGGCGGGTGCGTTAAAGAACGTACTCATCTTTGCAATGGAATCCAATTTGCAGAGGCGATTCATAGCCCAGGGTGCAAACAAGATTTTCACCACTCTCTCTAACGAGTTCTCGAAAGCTCCGAGGATCGTTAGCTATGAGTATACCTGTCGCTTCTTTGAAGCGAAACTCCAGAAGGGCCAAGCGGTTAGCCCACACATTCTTGCTATGATCGAGAATGTCGAGAAGCTGGAGGCTCTTGGTTGTAAAATCGATGAGAAGATCATTATTGATCGTGTGCTCCATTCACTTCATGATGGTTTTGCCCTGTTCAGGGCAAATTACTATATGAATGATATGAAGAAAAGTCTTCATCAGCTCCACTCACTTCTCGTACAGACCGAGAGTGATCTGAAATTGAGTGGGAGCGTGAAACAGGACGTTCTCATGATTAAACAACAAGGGTAGGGGTAAGGGCAAGGCTCAAGCTGACCTAGCTGTAGGGAAGCAAAAGTTCAAAAAGCCAGGAAAGGTCAAGAGTGGGCCTGGTGAGACTAGCGGTAGCTCACAAGGCAAGACAAAGAGCAAAGATAACGTGGAGTGCCACCATTGCCACAAGTCTGGGCATTGGAGGCGGAACTGCCCCGTGTATGCTGAAGACGTAAAATCAGGCCGCGTCACTCCTGTTGGTACGTCATCTTGTATTCATATGATTGAGATTAACCATGCAAGTTTCGGAACTTGGGTACTAGATACTGGTTGTGGTTCTCATCTGTGTAATCATTTGCAGGGCCTAAGAAGCATCACAACTCTCGCAAAGGGTGATGTGGACCTGCGGGTGGGGAATGGAGCTAGAGTTGCTGCCGTTTCAGTGGAAACATATGTAATCCAACTCCCTAGTGGTTTTGAGTTATTTCTGAATAACTGTTACTATGTACCCAGTTTATCTAAGAACATTATTTCAGTTTCCGTACTTGATAAGGACGGATTTTCGTTTGTAATAAAGAATAATAGCTGTATTTTCGCTTTGAACGATATGATTTATGGTAAAGCTGTTTCCATAAATGGAATATATGTTTTAGATCAAACCACAGAGATAATGCATGTGAATAATAAGAAAGCAAAGGTTGGTGACAAAGATCAAACCTATCTATGGCATTGCCGTATGGGACACATAAATGAAAAAAGCGTGAAAAAGCTCATTGATAATGGGACTATCTCCCCATTTGACTATGAATCTTTTGGCACGTGTGAATCATGTCTCATAGGCAAAATGACTCGAATTTCCTTCAAAGGTGTTGGAATGCGCGCTGCTGACATATTAGGACTCATACATACTGATGTGTGTGGACCTATGTCAATCAACGCTAGAGATGGCTATAGATATTTTATCACTTTCACGGACGATTTGAGTAGATATGGTTATGTCTACTGAATGAAGCATAAAAGTGAGTCCTTTGACAAGTTCAAGGAATTCCAGAATAAGGTTGAAAACCAGCTGGATAGAAAGATTAAAGCACTACGTTCAGAGCGTGGTGGCGAATATCTTTCGAATGAGTTTGATCAACACCTTAAAGACTGTGGTGTAGTACTACAGTTAACTCCACCTGGAACACCACAATTGAATGGTGTGTCCGAACGGAGAAATCGAACATTGCTTGATATGGTTCGATCCATGCTGAGTCACACGGTTGTGCCTGACTCATTATGGGGATATGCTCTTTTGTCAGCTGCTCTAATACTTAACCGAAGTCCGTCTAAAGCTGTAGACAAGACTCCATATGAATTATGGAAGGGAACGGTCCCTAACTTGTCCTTTATTCGGGTTTGGGGTTGCGAGGCTTATGTCAAATGGAGACCTGACGATAAGCTCGGCCCACGATCGGTCAAGACATACTTTATTGGTTATCCAAAAGGAATGTTTGGTCATTACTTTTATACGCCTACCGAACAACGTGTTTTTGTTGCGGCTAGTGCGAAGTTTCTAGAGAAAGAATTTCTCGAGAACAAGACGAGTGATAGAACCTTCGATCTGTCGGAGGTTCAAGCGCCAACAACCGAGCAACCAATGGAGGAAACTGTTCCTTCATCATCGGCTGCGGTAAATATTCCTGAGGAACCCAGGAGGTCGGGTAGAGTCTCCATTCCTCCAGACAGATACATTGGTATGGTCGAGGAGAATGGGAGAGAAGACGTTTTACTCCTAGAGAGTAACGAACCCGCTACCTATAAAGGTGCCATGACCTGTTCCGACTCTAAGCTATGTCTTGACGCCATGCAATCCGAGATGGACTCTATGTATGAGAATGACGTATGGGATCTGGTTGACTTACCTGATAAGGTTCGGCCTCTTCAGTGCAAATGGCTTTATAAAATAAAGCATTATGTAGAGGACCACCAGATACAGACAAGTGCCCCGGACCCCCCCCCCCCTAGTGGCAAACAGTTTCACTCAGTTCACGGATTGCACTATGAATGAATTGTTGCAACCCGTAGTTTATGTTGGCGTTCCATTCCGATAATCGTACGATTGCCCGTTTTCATGACTATGAAATTGGGTAAATGGATGTGAAAACCCGCCTTCTTAAAAAACGGTTATTTGGAGGAGGATTTGTACATGGTACAACCCGAAGGTTTCATTGATCCTAAAAATCCTAATAAGGTATGCAAGCTTAAGCGTTCCATCTATGGACTTAAGCAGGCTTCTCGGAGTTGGAATCATCGTTTCGACCAGGTGATAAAAGAGAATGGATTTACTCGATCGGTCGAGGAACCATGCTTATATATCAATTCGAGTGGGAGCAAGATTGTCTTCCTAATATTGTATGTTGATGACATACTCTTGATTGGGAATGACATACCTCTCTTAACTTCGGTAAAAGTTTGGTTAAAGAACCATTTCCAGATGAAAGATCTGGGTGAAGCACAAAGAATTTTGGGGATCCGTATCTACAGAGATAGATCACGACGGATGTTATCCCTCAGTCAGGAGTCTTATATAGATAAGATTCTTGAGAGGTTCAGCATGACCAACTCCAAGAAGGGGAACCTTCCAATGGTCTCTGGGATGCATTTGAGTAAAGCTCAGGCACCAAAGACATCGGAAGAGGTCGAGCGCATGAGTCGGATTCCTTATGCATCAGCTATAGGATCGATCATGTATGCCATGATATGCACACGTCCAGACGTGGCATATGCATTGAGTATGACGAGTCGTTACCAAGGCAATCCAGGTGAAACACACTGGATAGCTGTTAAGAATATCCTTAAGTACCTACGGAGGACTAAAGATTGGGTATTGACTTATGGAGGTGACACTGAGCTATGCGCAACCGGTTACGCAGATGCTAGCTTCCAAACGGATCGAGATGACTTGAAATCTCAGTCTGGATTCGTGTTTACTCTTAATGGCGCTGCGGTCAGCTGGAAAAGCTCCAAACAAAATGTTATAGCAAATTCTACGACTGAGTCCGAGTACTATGCCGCTTCAGAGGCTGCGAAGGAAGCTATATGGATGCGTCAGTTCTTACAGGGACTAACCGTAGTTCCTAGTTCGGATGACCCGATCACCATCTATTTTGATAATAGTGGTGCCATCTTCTAGGCCAAGGAGCCTAAGTCGAGCAACAAGTCTAGGCATGTACAACGAAAGGCTCACATGATCAGAGATTACGTGGAGCAAAGGGAGATAGTGATAGACAAGATTGCTACGGATGATAACGTTGCATATCCTCTCACTAAACCGTTAAGATATGATAAGCATGAAGGTCACGTTATTTCCATGGGAATTAAGCGTGTTCCTGAGTTGTATTAGTTGTTTTATATGGATTAGACACCTGTATCTTTTTCATAAAACTATTAATAAAATCATCGTTACGTTTTATATTTTGTTTTTTCATGTGGGTTGTACTGACAACATTGAACACCACAAAGTGAACTGAATTACATTATATTTTGTTTTGGTCCGTAATCGCCTACATGAGCTGATAACTCTGGCAATTATTTTGTGACGTCGATTAATGGTGGGTTCAACGAGCCATAAGTCAAACAGTTGACTGATCGATCACAGATGCGGGTTATAATGATGCTGCGCAGGACATTTTGTGACGACGTTATGGAGTCCTAAATGTTTCGGAACATTAGGTGCCAGGTCGTGGATAGGACATCCATAGTGTTCCTAGAGTCGATTCTTTTGACTATCGACTGTCTCTTGAGATAAAGGCAGTTTTTTGGGTGACTTTGGTTTCTTTCTCATGGTCGACCGTAACAGGAGGCTAAGTAGATTTTCACTGGGTCATTTCATACTGCGCTTGTATCTGCAAGATTCGAGTTGAAGAAAATATCCAACCTTTATCAGGATATGATATTTCTCAGGGCCACTCGAGGAGCTGTAACTGAAATGCATGGCCATGCTCGAATGAAGATTCGTTTATCAGTTAATTACTCTCTAGTCGGGGAACCACTCTTGATACTGATCACTTGTAAACTACGACCTTTGTGAATACGGACTTTGCAAATTGGTTTACATTGAGTGGGAGAAATTTATTCTGGATATGAGAATCGGTTATCGCACATACACTTGTACGGACAAGTGGGAGATTGTTGGAGCCAGTTGTCCTCCACAGTTAGTGCATAACATAAATAAATCTCTGTAGGTTCACAGGGTATACTTTGTATTGTAATCAGTTGATTAACGTTTATCGATAACGGTTGGCTTGCTAGATAAGTTTGACGTTATTGTCATACAGATGGCGGTGATCAACTGGTCCCTAAAAGTCACACCTAAAGGATGTGATTGAGAGATGTGATTATTTGAGAAAATAATCATATTGATGCCCTATTAAATGACTAAAAGGTTAGTCGGAGTTTTTGACTAAAAGGTTAGTCAATGTGATGATGATATAATGATTTAATAATGATTAAATAAATTTAGCTGAGACGAATTAACTGTAATTCGTAAATTGAATATAAAATGTTATATTTAATTGTTGTATATAATGTAAGCTAATTAAACATAAACCGTTATAATTAATTGGCAAATTATAAATATACGGATATTTATAATTAATGTTGTATTATAATGTCGGTCCTTGACATATGACGATTATAATATATTACATTATATTGGAAGCTAAAATGACCGAAACAAAGTGTCCAGATACACTCGGTTTTTCCGGTCAATGGGTAGTTATTTGAGGAGACTAAATCTCCTCATATAAGACTAAGGTGTGCCGTGAGATAGGAATAGAAGCAAGGGAAAATTCTAACCTAATTTCTACACTCACTTGTGCCTCTATCACACAAAACACAAAACCCTAAAAAAAGTTAACAGTAACTTTTAATCATCTTTCTAGCAAAAGAGAAGGGCATATCTCGATAAATCTTAGGTGAGACAATTAGGAGGATATCTACTTTGATATCTGTTCTTAGGCCGATTTTGCTAGGACCAAAGGTTTAATTCGTTTTTCTCTATATTTACATTGTTTTCATATTTATGACTCGCATTTCATATTATATAATTTTGTTATAATCCTAAATTTTAAGGGGATGTAAACAGTTATTTCCCACAGCAGCATCAGCGACAACCCGTCCCGGCACAAAATCGGACATCCCAGTCTGAGTCAAGGGGAAGACCCTGTCAAATCAACACACACATCATGCCCTCTGTCCTAGGAATAAAGTAGCAAATCCGGAGGACGAAGAGATCCGCCATACCCGTCAACCAAACCGATATCAACCTCCTTGCCCGTCGAAAGACCAGACCTATAACATATGTCAAATAAGGTGTCACGAACGAGGTTATGCCGATGCTTAACACCCACAGTACCAGTACAAGAAACAGCATGGTCCCCATACACATCATCAGCAAAAACCCGAGAACAAGCAGGACAAGGCCTAGATACCGTGAATAACGGAACACCCAGTCGATACCCCAGCATACTACGGTAAGTCCTCCTGTTCATCGTCTGACCCAACCCAGAGATAGGAACCGCACGCAACCAATCAGAGGCGTGTGCACCTTGCTTAGACTTCCACAACGCAAGCTGACGTGATGTAAACGAGAAAACAGATTCTGAAGAAGCAGCAACCGTCGCGAAATATATATCTGCCAATTTCTTCATAAGTTTAGGGGCAGCGATTTCACTAGGATCACGTAAAAACCAGCACCTGTAGTTTCATAGAACACCCGCAAGGCATCATCGAAAGTAGGACCAGCATCCACCATACATGAAGGCCGTAGAAGCGTAGCCTGCAAAACTGCAGACTGCAAACGGGAAGCCACAAAAGTATAGTGTAAAACATCCACCACAGCATAAACACCGAGCTCACCCAACCGAAAAGGGAAAGTGGCAAGGCGCCACTGCCAATCCCCAAAACCAGGCCCAGACGCGGTGATTATACGTTCCAAGCTAGAACGAAGTGCTGCATCAAAGCGAAGATGGACAAACCCAAAGACTCCAGGCGGGCAAGTACGAAGAGAAAAATAGAGCTTAGAAATACCAGTACAAGCACGGAGCAGAAGCAACTCGCATTGTGGGTCCTCGATCCTCGCGACGAAATCCATAAGCTCAATGGTCTTAGTCACTCTCCTCGCCACAACCTCACCGCTAAAAATAGGACAAGTACTGACAGGGCCACCCAAAACAGAGACACCACGCAAGGGACGGGCAATAGTAGGGGGGAAAATACCGGGAAGCCGACTCCGAGGATCCTCAATAGGCCAAAAGACCTTAGTCTTAGCCACATTAAGATGGAGACCAAAAGGAGGCCCATCGACCATAATCAAATCCAAAACAGCCCCCACCTCCAAAGTGTCCCCAACAATGGTGCCGTCATCCAAATACCAGGCTTGCATAGTAAGATCAAAAGAGTCCCGGATTTTGCACACTAGGGGATGCAAAACCAAAGCGAAAAGCAAAGGGCATAACGAATCACCCTGCTGAACACCCTGACAAGACCACAAGCAATGCTCCCCATAATAAAGACGGGCAGGTCTAGAGTAACAAAACTCCACGCAACGGGAAAGAACCGGACAACGACGGCGGACTTCCTGTAGCATAATCACACGATCAACAAGGTTGAAAGCATTATGGAAATCAACTAGCAACATAGATAATCCCACATCACCACCACGGGCCTCAATGAGCCGATTCAAGGCATGCAAGATAGCCTCTCATCCACCAGACACCCAACCCCAAATTGCAGACCAGCAAAATAAGTAGACAAAGAAGGACCAACCAATCAAGCACCAATATTAGAGACAAGACGTCTCCAGACAGTGCCAACAGTGATAGGACAAACACCCCCACCCGGCTTAACAAGCGGCGTAAGCGGAGCGCTGTCAATGTACTCACCAAGGGCTATAAGGCACCGACCCTCCAAGAAAAAATTAACCACCCTAGTAACAGAAGCGATCAAATCATCAGAGACAGCCACATCATCACCACTCAAACAGTCCATAAGGTGTTGGGCACGAAGTTCATCCCTCCCGCAAGAAGTGCCACGCGGGAAACCACGAATCATAACCAATACCACCGCCGAAGAGGCAACAAGAGAATGATGATCCGCAGGCAAAGGAGGCAGCGAAGGAGATGGGGCGATTGGATGTTTCTCTCGCAGAGCACCAAGAGTGGCATCAGAGTAGGGGGCGACGCTAGAGGAAGAAAGCACCCTAACAACACTCGTATAGTGACCATCACAAACCTTCCGCCGACACTGGCGGAGGTTAAGCTCACTCAAATCCAGATCTTCCCCCACATAAAACGAAGGAAGAACCTCAGCCAAACACTTCTGCAAAAGCTGCAATCCCCCTCCAGGTACCCCCAAGTAAGAATAGCCCTGGTAATACTCTCCTCCTGACGCTGTCACCTAACAGCCGTCCTACACTCAAGATTACTCCAAGGGGCGAAGGTCTTAAGCAGACAAATAGGCAACACAAGCAAACGAACCCAGCAGGAGAGATCACCCGGAGAGTCAGCCACATCATCCAAGACCCCCTTCAGAACCCGAGCAAACCCAAGACGACACTTAGGAGGAATAAATTTCACGGTGCGATGGCCCAAAGAAAATAAACGATCAAGCGAAGATACAGACCATTGAACATGCTCAACCCCATCATCAGATGAAAGAACCGATGAGACGGAGCCGGAGGTCTAGGGATACCATGAATAATAAAGCTAACGATGCCATCACCACAATCCGGAGGCGGAACTATGTCACCCCGACCATGGCGACACCTAGAACGAAACTTATGGATTTTAAAGCACTCCCCACACAATCAAAGCCTCACCCGCTTTAAAGTAATCTCGGCATTAGAGAAAACCGTCAGACTATCAGTAAGAGTTTGACAGGTAAGACCCATAGCACCGTCAATACAATGTCGATCCTGAAAATGCTTTTGCCAGGCGGCCTTAGTAAGGCCCCTACCACCGCCATTGGGACATCCATGAATACAAGAAAAAGGACAAGGAAACCGTACCAAAACAGGCATGATAAAGAAAAAGAAAAAGAAAAAGAAATTAAAACCTACTAAACACCCATGACCACGGCTCACAAGCAAGGCAAGAACCCGGCCACCAACACAGCGACCACCGCACAGCCCACAACACCACCGTGATCACCACCACCAGCCACAACCAGCAACCCCAACAAGATGCAAAACGCTAGCACAAACACCGACGCCGACGCAACCAAAACGCCATGACAAGTACAGCCACGAGACGACACACTCACCACAGCCGGTGACGTGAGGTAGGGCCTGCTTGGTCGGAGGCGACGGCCGGAAAACACCACACCAGACACGGCAACACCACACCTGAAGGGATTGTGAGCGTCGTTGGCAAGAGACAGGAAGATGGCGGCTGTAAACGAAAACCGCCACCCTTCTCCCTCAAAACAACCACGGCCAACGACTGGTCTGGTGGTCCAATGGCGGTGATGGCAGCCCTAGATACGACAGAGTCGCACCACCCCGCACCTTCACTAAAAAACCCTAGCAAAACGCAGCCAGGAAGGCCCTAACCTCCCTCGCCCTCCTCTGCTAACCACCACAGACACCTACGACTAGCAGGGGCGTGGTTAGAGACGGCGACCGGACGGCAGGCAACCCAGGCCGCAGCAGCAAGCGCCTTAAAGCCCTAAATCGCCAAATGCCTCTCCTCTCTCTAACGCTCAATTTTCAAAAACTATTATTATTATTATTATTATTATTATTATTATTATTTTTAATAAGATGCGCGCAGCTTTCATTAAAATAAAATGTAAAGTTTACAAGAAGTTGGTGGGGAGCCGAGAGACAATCTGGGCCCCCACCCCCTTAGCTATAGAAAAACTAATTCTAGTAAAGATATAAGCGGCCACCCGAGCCCCAGCATCCTGAGATACCGAGAATTTCTGGATCCGCTTGAGCAAGTCAACAGCATCCGAGCCCAGCTCTCCAAGCGAAGAGAAAGAGAAGGGTAGGAAACCGTAACCAGCAGCCGCGCATAAATCCCCATACTTAGCACATTTACGCTGAGCAGCATCACCGACAACCCGTCCCGGCACAAAATCAACATCCCAGTCTGAGTCAAGGGAGAAGACCCTGTCAAATCAACACACACATCACGCCCTCTGCCCCAGGAATAGAGCAGCAAATCGGCAGGACGAAGAGAGCCGCCATGTCCGTCAACTAAACCGATATCCACCTCTCTATTAGTAGAAATTCTAGACCTATAGCAAATGTCGAATAAGGTGTCACAGACGTGGTTATGCCGATGCTTAACACCCACAGTGCCAGTACAAGAAACAACGTGGTCCCCAAAAATATCATCAGCAACAACCCGAGAGCAAGCAGGACAAGGCCTGGATACCACGAATAACGGAATACCCAGTCGATACCCCAGCACACTACGGTAAGTCCTATCGTTCATAGTCTGATCGAACCCAGAGATAGGGACCGCACGCAACCAATCAGAGGAGTGGGCACCCTGCTGAGACTTCCATAACGCAAGCTGACGCGGTGTCAAAGAGAAAACAGATTCTGTAGTAGCAGCAATCCTCGAAAAATATATATCTGCCAGTTTCTTCATAAGTTTAGGGGCAGCGATTTCACTAGGATCACGTAAAAAGGCAGAACCTGTAGTCTCAGAGAACACCCGCAAGGCATCATCGAAAGTAGCACCAGCATCCACAATACCAAAAGGCCGTAGATGCTTAGCTTGCAAATCGGCAGACTGCAAACGGGACGCCAAAAAAGCATAGTGCAAAACATCCCTGACAACATAAACACCGAGCCCACCAAGATGAAAATGGAAAGTGGTAAGGCGCCAATGCCATTCCCCAAAACCAGGTCCAGACGCGGTGACAATACGTTCCAAGCTAGAACGAAGTGTTGCATCAAAACGAAGATGGATAGACCCAAAAACTCTAGGCGAACATGTACGGAGGGTAAAGTAGAGCTTAGATATACCCGTACAAGCTCTAAGCAGAAGCAACTCACATTGCGGGTCCTCAATCCGAGCAAGTAAATCCATAAGCTCGATGGTCTTAGTCACTCTCTTCGACACAAGCTCACTGCCAAAACTAGAGCAAGTACTGACAGGCCCACCCAAAACAGAAACACCACGCAAAGGCCGGGCAATGAAAAGAGGGAAAACACAAGGAAATCGACTCCGGGGATCCTCAGTAGGACAAAAAACCTCAGTCGTAGGGACATTAAGATGGAGACCAAACTGAGGACCATCTGCCATAATCAAATCCAAAACCTTCCCCACCTCCAAAGTATCCTCAACAATGGTGCCATCAACCAAGTACCAAGCTTGCACACTCAAATCAAAAGAGTCCCGTATCTTGCACACCAAGAGATGCAAAACCAAAGCAAAAAGCAAGGGTCTCAAAGGATCACCCTGCTGGACTCCCTGGCAACACCACAAACAATGTTCCCCATAATAAAGACGGGCATGACTAGAGTAACAGAACTCCACCCAACGGGAAAGAATCAGGCAACGACGGCGAACTTCCAGAAGCATGGTTACACGATCAACAAGGTTGAAAGCATTCTGGAAATCAACCAGCAACATAGAAAGCCCACATCACCACCACGAGCCTCAATGAACCGATTCAAGGCATGCAAGACAGCCTCTCTTCTACCGGACACCCCAACCCCAAACTGAAGACCATCAAAATAAGAACACAAAGAAGGACCAACCAAACAGGCACCTACCTTAGAAAAAAGACGTCTCCAGACGGTACCAACAACAATAGGATGAACACCAACACCATGTTTAACAAGCACTGTGAGCGGAGCGCTGGCAATGTACTTACCAAGAGCTAGTGGACATCTGCCCTCAAGAAAAAGATTGACCACCCTAGAAATAGAAGCGATCAGATCATCAGAGATAGCCACAGCAGCGCCACTCAAGCAGTCCATAAGGTGTTGGGCACGAAACACATCCCTCCCGCAAGAAGTGCCACAAGGGAAACTACGAATCATATCCAAAACCACAGCCGAAGAGGCAACAAGAGAATGATGATCCACATGTAAAGGAGGCAAGGAAGAAGATGAGGTGACTGGGTGCTTCTCTCGGAAAGCCCGAAGAGTGACATCAGAGTAGAGGTCGACGCCAGAGGAAGAAAGCACCCTAACAACGGCAGTATAGTGGCCATCACAAATCTTCCGCCGACATTTACCTTTCCCTTCTCTTCACATCCCGACCTACGATTAGCCGAGGCTGATTCAAATCTCGCAACGAAGCTAGGATCTTAGACGGGCCTATTCTTAAGCTTTCTAAATAAGTCTAAAGGAATCCACTTCGGCCTGTGCTCCCCGTCTTTCTGCGAAGCTCGGTAGATCATATGACATAAGCGGGTCTTCATGGCATATTCCCAAGCTTTCCTTACCATATCTGTAAGGCAAGGCTCGAAAGAAACCCTTTACTGTCATGATCAAAAACATAAAGTTAGGAAAACATTATGTAAATAAACAAAAAATTATAAATCAATAACAAAGATAAATTGAGAAAAAAAAATTGAAATAGATATAATTATAATATTTTAATAATTCTACCTCAAACCAGTTCCACCAAGCCGACCGCAAAGTATTTGATGCCTCTTTCCAGTTTGGAGCGTGTTCCTTGTACCCACAGGTTATGGTCTCCGATATCAGTTTAACCACATCTGGGTCACTGAACCTGAAATCAATTATCATAGTTAAATACATTATATATAAATATTATGATATTTTAAATAATCATAATCATAATCAATCAATTAAAGTAAAAGAGAATTAGTCTTACCAGACACCTGTTTCCTCATCCGGATCGAGACGGACTCGCCGAGTAGTAGTATCTACCTGTGGCTGTTGCACATTCCCGTCATTGACTTGTTCATTCTCATCCTCCTGCTATCGGTTTCCTACATTACTACAACTACCTCTCCTCCGTCGTCCGCCCGCCATATAGAGAAAAAATAAAGTATTCAAAGTTGTAATGAATTAACAAACATATACAATTAAATAAAAAGAAACTATATATTCTTATTAATGAATAATAAAAATAACTGTCAACAGCTAAAATGAAAGTGCTTTGCAAACGCCATACATTTACAAAAAGTAGTTTCAATTAATACAAGAATTATAAATAATCTTATTCATCATCACTACTTGAATTTTGGTATTCAGAAATGTTGTATTTAAAAACAGAGTCTATAAAATCTTCTTCTTCCTCTTTATCTTCTTTTTCATCTGCCGCTCCGTCTTCCTTCCGCTTCTCCTCCTCCTGTTCCTCCTCTTCTACCTCCTCCTCATGATTGTCCTCTATTTGCATTTCTTCTTCCTCCTCTATAAATTCGTTATCATCTGCCACTTCAATTATTGATAGTAGTGTCTCACTACTAATAACATCTTCTTGAAACACATATTCGAGAATTGGAGCATCAACATGCGATCTGGCTTTAGTTTTGAATACTGCTGACCACTTATCTTTATCACTTTTGATATTTGGATATGAAGTATAATAAACTTGTTCCACTTGATACGCAAACACAAATGGATCATATTTCGGAAATTTTCTTCTTCGATTAACATCCACAAGTTTATAATCGTTATGCATTTGCATTCTTTTTTCAGAATTATCTATCGAATCACATTTGAATAAAATAACATTATATGTGCTTTTTTCGCCTGTGTATGACAATTCAACAACTTCATTGAGTGTTCTATAGTAGTCAGCTCCCTCAGTTGAACTTACACATACTCCATTATTAATTGTAGATTTTTCCAAATCTGATCCATCTTTGAAAGTGCGAAATTTGTAGCCATTAATGAAATAACGTTTCCATGTTCGCACCCTTTTCGAAGGACCTTTTGCTAAGGCAATGAGAACTGGATCTTTTAAGTTGTTTACCTATCATTGTTAAATTATTATCAAATTATAATACTTTCAGGTATAATAAAAAAAAGAGTAATCTGGTGTTAGTATGTAGTATGTACTTACTTGACCTCTAAACCACTGGAGAAATCTTGTGTCAAATTTGTTCCAAATATCCCCGGCAGTGAGAAATTAGGGATATTCTGTTTTGATATAATTTTCAAACATCCTATATTCATTATAAATAATGTCGAATTAAGTAATAGTTTTTAACATCCTATATTCATTATAGTTTTTAACATCTTATATTCATTATAAATAATTGTTCTTAATAATTAAGGTAAATATCTTCGCCGACATGAAACGAAGGAGGAACCTCAGCCAAACACTCCTGCAAAAGCTGCAAACCCCCTCCAGGCACCCCCCAAGCAAGAATAGCCCTGGTAATACTATCCTCCTGACGCTGTCGCCTAACAGCAGTCCTACACTCAAGATTACTCCTAGGAACGAAGGTCTTAAGCAGACAGAGAGGCAACACAAGCATACAAACTCAGCAGGAGAGGATAACGAACATAAGCATTCAACCACATCATCCAAAACCCCCTTCAAAACCCGAGCAAATCCAAGACGACACTTAGGAGGAATAGATTTCACGGTGCGAAGGCTCAAAGATAATAACCTATCAAGCGAAGATATAGACCACTGAGCAAACCCAACCCCATCATCAGATGAAAGAACCGAGGGAGACGGAGGAGAAGGTCTTGGAATACCATGAATAATAAAGCTAACGATGCCATCACCACAATCCGGTGGCGCAACAATATCACCCCGACTATGCCGACACCTAGAGCGAAATGTGTGGGTTTTAAAGCACTCCCCACACAACCAAAGCCCCATTCGCTTCAAAGTAATCTCGGTATTAGAGAAAATGTTGGAGTAGGTGTCCTCCACAATAGTGCGCTACATAATAAATCTTATTAAGGAATATAATTGGGATATTTATTGACTATATATATGATTAGTCAGTTGATTAACGTAAATCAATAACGGTTGGCTGACTAGAGTTTGACGTTAGATTCGTATGAC
>JAIUZE010001123.1:0-24923 GCA_022085475.1 Heliosperma pusillum | reverse complement strand
CCCACAACAATAATTATTTTAATCATTTCACCCCACAATAATACTCCACAATACATTCCCTCTCTTCAATCACCTCACCCCACCATAATACTTTAACATACCCCACCACAATACTTTAACATATTTAATTACCCACCCTTAATTTTTGGTTCATTCTTGAATGAGAAAAGTTATAATGAATATGAGGGAGTATTAAAAAATGCGGTTTTATAATGTGATATGGTCCTATAAGAATTACTCGCAGTAAATAAGTGAGATTAACCAATTCTCACAACATGTAAGTGGTAAAGACAAGTGAATGGTAAATGGATCCACCTATTTGCCTTTCCACTTGTATATTGTGAGAAGGGCACTATTCGTCTTCAGCTTTGTAACGGATAGTGTCCGTCTTTAGTAAAACGTGTTGAACTTTTTAAGGTTCCCCATTATTATTGTCATCTAAATATTTCTCAAAACAAACTAAGCACTTAACTAATAAATGTGGTTTGCTTAGCTTAGTTTATAATTTGATTGTATATAATTTGGTTTAGTTAATCACAAATTCTCATTGAAAACGGGTTGGATACTTGGATCCCTTCTCACAAGGAAGCAAGTGTGAGAGGGAATCCGGCCCGTTTTCATTGAAGACGGATATACCCTGTCTTCAATGAGACCAACTATAGATTAACAGTTTGGTTTACTAGATAAAAAGATGTCAGATATAAAAAAATAATGTTGGATTTTTTTTGTTATGATGATAAAAATAATTTTGAATTGTCACAAACAAGATTTCAAAATTATAGATCCATAGTGATTCAGTACAAGTGGGTCTTGCTATGTGTCATGATCCTAGCCCTGATCATCAACGGTGGATACACACAGGTTCATTTGTAAATATGAAGGCAAATGTTTGTATGAATGCAAGCAATAAGTAAATAAGAAAGCATTTGGTGGAAAGTAGATTGATTGACTAGTATCTCACATAGAGGCAAATTTGATAGTACAAGTCGTGTAGCAAGAAACACTGAAAGTGCAGAATAACAATACGTTTTCTAAACACCTAAAACAGTATCTTAAACTAAAAATCTAGTTCCAAGATTCAACACGCATGAAATAATTTTGGAGTACTACTAGAAAATAAAAACATAAACGAAAATACACGGGTACATAGATGAAATCTAAAGGGTCAAATCGAACATACCACGCCACAGATTTCATGTGTCCTTACACTATGCAACAACTAGTAGGTATTTTTTAGAGCTTAGTAGGACAATATTGTTGTTGCGAATGACGATATTGTTCCTGCCCTATTACTCTAGCTTGGTACTGTAGCAGAAATATATACTTCCTCCATTCAACTCCACTCTACCACTTTCATTTTTGCACACTATTCATGAGTCGGCATCTAATTGCAATTTTCTCTCAATATATAAGTGACAATATATTCATGTGTGATCTTGTTTGATTCGTCTTTACGAGTACATTATTAATATCCAATTTTAGCAAACACGTAGCTAACGATATTTACCGCGTAAAACACGTTTCGGCAAACGTGAAAAAATTATTTGGTAGAGTGGAGTTGAATGGAGGAAGTATATTGGTATTGAATTTTAACCGCAAATTTCTCAATCTAGTTGTAGATGAAAGTGGCAGTCAATGTTGAGCAGTCGATATCTCCCAACTAAGGTCTAATATTATACGTTTATCTGATATCTTCAGCAAATAAAACGATTAATTTCATAAAGTTCATGTCTAGTGTTTGTTATTGGTTTTGGCTGCATACGATCCTCAAGAGTTTACGCTATAGGTTGGGTACTAGACAATGGCACAATTAAGTTGATTGTTAACTAACGTCAACTTGCGAGACAACCAACCTCAAGTCCGACTAATGAGACATTGAGAGGTAAAGTGGCATAATCTACTATATATTAAAGCACAAACATTTATAGATTTTCTATTGGCTCCTGCTTTTTAGGGAATGCAAAAAAGAAAACTTTTTTTCTTCACATGAAGGGACCTCCATGATTGATATCAGATTAATTACTCTTTCATAAATTATAATTTACCTCTTATACTTCATATTCTTTTATGGTTTAAGTCATTCTAAATTCAATATAAAACCATACATTATACATTTTATTTGCATAAATACAACTAATAAAAATGAATAAAAAATGAAGCAAATTACAAATTCATGTCACATAAAAAATAAAATAAAAACAGCATAATATAGAAGACCCATATTAATTTTTTTATAAAAAGTACCAGGTTTAAAAAAACGAAAACTGAAAAAAAAATACCAAGTTGTAATCAATTTTTTTAAAAAAACAAAATCAGCAGAATATTGAAGAAGCCATTTATTTTTATATAATAATAATAAAGAAAAAGTAGCAAGTTTCAAAAACAAAAGTTACAACTTGAAAATAATTAACAAAAGAAAGATTGAGAAAATATTTAACGAAATTTCAAAGCAACCATATAAATATTTAACGAAATTAGAAAATTATTTTAAAAATTAATATAGTTGCTTTGTTTTAATAAAAAGAATATAACAAAAAAATATGTAATTCTTTAATTTTAGATATTACATAAAAAATTTATGTCAAAGTACCAAATCAAAATATTATTAGAAAAATCACAAGACAAAATTAATGCTGGAGCAAAACAAACTTGATGTACAGAAGATAAATTATGTAAAAATATATGATGAATGGATATTTGAGTAGGTATGATAGAAGAAGTTGAGTTGTAAATGGAAAAGAATGGAGGTAAATTGGCAATATGGTTTAGAATAAAAGACTCAAAGGGTGAGGTGAGTTTCTATGTGAGATTAGGGGTTTATTCAATGTTTTTATGGGTACAAAAATATGATGGATTAAGTTGTGGTATGTTTGGGCATGGTTAAAATGAATGTAACGTAGGCTTAAAAACTATCATCTCAACCTTTAAATATTACAAGAATGAAGTGGTTTTAAGAAAAATTCCATCCAAAATGCATATTGGTAAATAAGGAATGATAATTAAGCTCATTTGCTAAATAAGAAAACTAATAATTTTTATATAATAAATTTTCATTAAAATTAATCTTTTCATCGAATAATATTATTTTCACTAATATTTAAACTATAATATTTTAATTAAAATAAAAAAAATTAATATAAAACTTTAAATTGTTAGATATTTTTATTAATGCTATTATTAGATAATTGACTTATACTTCATATAAAAATAAAAATGTAAATCAATAATATTAGTTTCGTGACAAAAAAAATTGAGAATAGTTTCTAAATTGAAATCATTATTTTTATAATATAAAAATATTTTCATTAAAATACATTTGAGTTCATTACTTAATTCTCTTCATTAATTTTTAATTCCATAATTTTGTTATCAGAGCATAATACAATGATGAGAAATGTGAACAACTAATATAGTACTAATTTTATATAAATTGTTTAATAAAATAAATCTATATACCGTGCATGTATTGCACGGATTTTAAACTAAGTAAGTAATTGAAGATGCAGTAGGTCTTGCTTAAGACGGGTCGGATTTTACAACGGGTATTTTGTGAGAGGAAATGGGTAGAGGGGACAAGGTGGGCTCCCCCCATGTGCTCTCCACTCACCCTTGATGGGTATTTTGTGAGAGAATATGGTATCCGTCTTAAGGTTAATACGGATACCTCCGTCTGAAATAAGAATTTGTGTTGAAGATGATGTTCATAATTATATCCTTAAACCAAATAAAAACAATGTGGATATACTCAGCAAAATATTGCATCCTTTCTAATATGAGCAAACTATGTTAACAAATTCACCCAAGTTTGAAGTTGTCTCAACTCTCATTGCTTGGTAAATGCGTCTCGGATTTCGAAAAAGACTGAAATCAGCATATCTATATCACCGTCCTTCCCTTTTACGCTTTGCCTTTTCCCTCTTTCGACTAATTTTTAGAGACGGTTCGTCTGCTTTTTTAAAACCTTCGCTTGTACATTTGTGTATTTTCCCAAAATATGTTCAATGATATTTACATTAGTTAATTAATGGTTGGTTGTTCTAGGACACTCATCAACTCTCACTACATGCTCTTTCGTGATTGGAATTTGCAGGTCGATGCTGCCTAGTGTCTAAATTCAACAGTTCATCTAAAGTATGAAAAACAAACGTGTCAATCTTATCTGTTCCAGAATGGAGCGTCTGGCCTACGTCAATAATGCATTTCTCAGCTTACCGAGTATTTGTAACAAAGTTTTGTAGCAATTTTGTTAACATAAATAAATTTGTTGTGCATTTTCCAAGGTTACACAAAAAAAAATCCAAAAATTCACACACTAAATAATCAAGTATGGATAAAGGAGTTTCAAATGCAAGATAAGAAAATTAACACAAGATAACAGTCAACCCAATTCTATAACATGGATATTTAAGAGATGGAAACCGTTTAAGGCTACAAAAAAAAAGTTTCAGAGTTTCTCCATGAAACAACAACAACAACATATATTAAGGATACTCGAGACATCTTTAACAAAAGAAATCGGTCAAGATAATTGGCTAATAGAATGTATGTAATGTTGAGACCATTTCTAGATTAGATTGGTTGATGATGCCTTAAGACAAATTAATCTTATTGTTAATATAATGTGTGCCTCTTAAGTTTTAATGTTATAGCTATGGAAGCTCAACTAATCGTTCAAGGTTGCACAAGAAGATCAAGAGATGAAGATCGTCATTGTTAGAGTCATAGTGTTGTATAAGAGATCATTAAACTCGATTCATGCTAAGTACTTCAAAACTGACAGTGACATGTCACTGTGGTTTCTGGCTCTTAAATATTTCGAAAATGTTTAACTCTTGAAAATAGTTTTCCAAACTTTTGATCAACATTTTACATTGCTAAAAAATCTGGTTTGATCTTTATAATTGGAAGAAAGCTTTGTGTGTCTTGGAAAAGAGGTAGCTTGCACAAAAAGACACTTGCCAAAAATGGGTTGTTTACTTTTCAATATTTGGTCACTACCATTTATGCTCTTTCTTGATGAAAAACCTAACCCTTATTTTGTCTAAGTTGGCTGCCAAATTAAGGTGACTTGTAAGCATGATTACTTGTGCAAGTAATTCATTTGGCTTGCATAAGGGGTCATGGTTTCTTGTGCCTTAATTGACCTTCTTGTTGTTCAAGCTTCAATTCATTTATATTATTTTAAACACTTGTGCTTCATAGTAGTGTGATATTTTTATTGTAAGGTACACTCTACCTTACATTATAAATACCACACTTATTTCATTTGAACATGTGTGCAACAACAAAACATTTTCAAGCTTAAAAGACTTTGAGTTTTATTGAGTAATTATCTTTGCAAAAATCATTTAACATTTCATACTTAATTGTTTTGCAAAATATTTTTCTTAAGTCTTTTACAAAGAGCTAGTTCGTTGCAACAAAGCATGTATTGTGTTCGATGATCTCGTGTTAGTACTTAATCGTTTTCTCCACCGTTCATTTTGTGAACATTTTGAGAAACACAAGTCTTGTAACAAACGAGTAGAACAAGTCTTAAGATAGAGTTATCTTGAGCAACTAGCAACTCGAAAGAGTTGGGGAAGTCTCTTGGCGGAGTAGCCTTGAGCAATAGCAACTCGAAAGAGTTGGGGAAGTCTCTTAGCGGAGTAGCTTTGAGCATAAGTCTTGGTGCGGAGTAGCATTGAGCAAATAGCAACCGGAGTAGGTTGGGGAGTTGTTTTATTATTCGGGGTCTTTGTTTGTATGAGTTTACGTCAAAGATGTTTAATAAGATAACGTTGGATGTAGGTCGCGGAGTAGTGACCGAACCAATTTAAAAAAACATCCTTGAGTTTTGTCTATTTCGTTTTTAATATTTCCGCTGCACTCAGATTTCACTGTTGATTCCACTGTGACATTTACTGGCTGAATCGTTGTTGAATACTTCTAACTTTCTAGTTCGAAGTGTCAACTTCTCCTTTCTTCTAAGGAGTGTCTTAGTGATCATAAAGTTTTTAAAGAAGCTTTAATTAAGCTTAAAATTTTAAATAGACACCTAATTCACCCCCTCCCCCTCTTAGGTGATCTCGCCCTTGACTCTTCAATTGGTATCAGAGCCTTGTGCTCTTGATATTGGTTAATTACCAAAGAGTTGATCCTATAGTCATGGACGGGAGACATACTAAGTATCCCATATTCGAAGGGGATAACTACTCATGGTGGAAACATCGTATGGAGCACTATGTGAAAAGCACAGATTATGAATGTTGGATCATAATTCAAAAAGGTCCCCTTGCTATAACGGTCACTAATGTTGATGGCACTAGTTCTGTAAAAAGTGAGGATAAGTATGTCGAGGCTGATTATCGTAAAGTCGAGAAAAATTCTAAAGCCATGTCCATTCTTCAATATGGCATCGGTGAACAAGAAATTAACCGGATTTCCGGATGTACCTCGGCAAAAGAAATTTGGGACACCTTAAGCCTTGCTTATGAGGGAACGTCTCAAGTTAAGAAGCATCGTATTGACCTTCTCATGCAACAATATGAGATGTTCAATATGGAGCGTGACGAGTCAATTAATAGTCTTTCTTCACGTTTTTCTAGTATTGTTAATGAACTTAAGAGTCTTGGACGTAATTTCGAATCCGAGGACATAGTCCGAAAGATCCTTCGTAGCCTAAGTGATAAATGGCAACCAAAGGTGACGGCTATAGAGGAGGCTAAAGATCTATCCAAATTGACCCTCAATGAACTAATGGGCTCACTCATGGCTCATGAGTTAACTCTCATGAAGCGTTCGGGTGAATGCTCTAAAGCTAGAGGTCTCGCACTCAAATCAAGCTCAAGTGATGAGGAAAAGGATGGAGACGATGAGCAAGCCATGTACTCTCGTAATATGGCGGATATGATCAATAGTCATGTTCCTAAGAAGTTCAACAATTTTAGAAAGAAAGCTTTTCAAAAGAAGAGATCATTTTCATCCGTTGTTTGTTTCAAATGTGGTGAGAAAGGTCATCTTATCAAAGATTGTCCTAAATGGAATGAATTCAAATCCAAGGATAAACGTGATTTTGCAAAGAAAGAATACAAACACAAAGTCTTGTCTGCAATCTGGGGTATGTCTGATTCCGAGGAAGAAGAGTCTTCCGAGGAAGAATTGGATGCCAAAGTTTGCATGGCAACTCGTCTAAAACTTGATGTTCCCGAGTCTTCAAAGAGAGTGTCCGCAAAATGTCTCATGGCACATTCCGATGATTCTGATCATGATTCCGATGATGAGGTAAATAATCTCAAGACAAAGGTTGGATCTTTCTCCAAAGAAAAGGTATGTTTGATGCTCGATGATCTACTTGACAAATGTCGTGAAAAGAATGAAAAACTTGAAACTATGCAAACTCAAATTGAAGACATAGCCGAAGAAAATGTTTGTCTAAAAGAGTGTCTAGATGAGATAGAGCAGAGTAACATCATACCTTCTCTTAAAAAGGAAGTCAAGAGATTAAAGAAAGAAAATGCGAATCTTGTTAAAGAGGTTAGTCTGTCTAATGTCACAGTGAATTCCACTGTGACATCTGCTGTTAAAACTGAAAATGAGTCATTAATCCGACAAGTTGATAACTTAATCAATGAACGTGACTCACTCTTAAAGAACCTCACCTCATGTCAGAATCATGTTAAGAGTCTTGAAGAAGTCTATGAAATATTGGTTGATGAGAATAATCATGCTAAAGCTGCTTTTGACAAAGTAGGACATCTAAATCTTGACCTTCTTGCTAAAGTTGAAAACTTGAATAAAGAGTTAGTGGTTGCAAAAGAGTTTTACAAGAAATGGGAAGGAAGCCAAACTGTTTTAGACTTTCTTACAAGTCAATCTAAAAATGCTAAAAAGAAAGTTGGACTCGGTTTCAAGCACAACAACGTTCATTGTTGTGTTCGAAACCAAGACCCAAGCAAAACCGATTTTAGAAGAAGAAAGTACGCTAGCCTTCCCGAGTATATAATTTGCAATTATTGTGGCAAGACCGGTCATGTGTTTAATGGTTGTGCTAAGAGATGGAATGACATTAATAAGAACATCAAAGTGGTTAAAAAGATGTGGATCCGAAAAGACTTGATTAATGATGCGATTCACAAAAAGGGGCCCAAATTTATTTGGGTTCCTAAACTAAAAGTTTGATTTCTTATAGGCATTAGTGAGAGGCCGCAACAATTGGTACTTGGATAGTGGATGTTCTCGTCATATGACGGGAAGTGAAAGCCAATTTCTCTCGCTACAAGCCTACAAAAGTGGCACCGTGACGTTTGGCGATAATAAGAAAGGTGAAATTGTTGCAATCGGGAAGGTTGGTAAGTCATCGTCACATTGTGTCGACAAAGTGTTGCTTGTCAAAGGTTTGAAGCATAATCTTCTTAGCATATCTCAATTGTGCGATAATGGTAATATTGTTGAGTTTTGTGCTAGTGAATGTCGTGTACTAGATGGAAATACAAGGGAAGTTATTTTGGAAGGAAAACGTGTTAGAGACGTTTACTTGACTAATCTTTGTGCCTTGCCAAGTCAAACATTATCTTGTATGAGCGCTTTAAAGAACGACTCATGGCTTTGGCATAAAAGATTAGGACATGTAAACGCTAGAACATTGAACACCCTTAGAAAACTCGATCTAGTAAATGGCATTCCTAACATGAAATTCGACCTTAATAAATTGTGTGAAGATTGTGCTAAAGGAAAACAAGTTCGATCCTCCTTTAAATCCAAAAAGTTTGTTAGTACTTCAAAACCTCTTGAACTTCTTCATATTGATTTGTGTGGTCCTATGCGTATAAGAAGTAGAGGTGGTAGTCGTTTTTTGTGTGTGATTGTTGAAGATTTTTCACGTTATGTTTGGCTACTTTTCTTGAGTAGTAAAGTGCCAAAGAATTTTTGGGCCGAAACCTTCAACACATCATGCCATATTTATAACCATGTTATGATCCGAAAAATGCTTAATAAAACTCCCTACGAATTGCTTAAAGGAAGAAAGCCTAATTTATCCTATTTGAAATGCTTTGGAAGCAAATGCTTTGTTCACAACAATGAAAAGGATAATTTGGGTAAACTTTATGCTCGTAGTGATGAGACCGTTTTTGTTGGATATTCGGATCGTAGCAAGGCTTATAAAGTGTACAATAAACGAACTATGAAAATGGAAGAAAGTGTACATGTCATTTTTGATGAGTCAAATCTTTTTCATTCTAATGAACAGGAAGAGGATGATGAAGATGAGGACTTTGAGCTTGGAATGATTCGACATGACATGGATGAAGTACATAACGAGGAAGAGACCATTTCACAGTTGAATCCACTGTTAAATGGTGAAACGGGTCAAAATTCAGGGGGAATGAATCCACTTTCTGACCAAAATGAGGCTAGTACATCCAGGGGGAATGGGGAACCACATGAACTGAATAAATAACCAGAAACGAACCCCCATTCAAACTCACCAAATGAACCAGATGTCACTGTGGAACCCACTGTGACATCAGAACCCGAAAATGCCTCAAGCTCACAAATCGTACCTAGAAAGTGGAAGCACCAATCATCTCACCCCTTCTCAAACTTAACCAGTGACCTGAACTCGGGAAGAAAGACAAGAGAATCCCTCAATGATTTCTTTGCATTTCATGCGTTCCTCTCACAAACCGAACATTCATCACAGAGAATATTAAAGACAAACAAATGAATAAGACCAATGATGTATATTAGTATAAGACCCCCTTACACAAGAAGTAATCTTTATAGTGAAACATTGTACTATTTCACATCAATTAGTAGACTATACAAGTAATACAACCAGTTGTATACAACTAGTACTATAGATTTGGAGATTTTTAATGAAAAAGTTGAGCTTATATGTACAATTTACGAGCTTTACTGAAAAGAATCTGAGTGTTTTTATATAAAATTTAAACTCAAAATATTATAATGAAATTCAAAAACAATACATATAAGCTCACTTAGATTTTAATTTTGTCACCTAAAAAATTAAAATATAACTAAAAATTTTAAAAGCTCGAAAAGATTGTATATAAGCTCAATTAGATTGGTATTAGATTTACCATGCTCATATACATCTGGTTGTAGGATCTTATTTGTAATTTCACATAGCTGAAACATGCACAATCATTCCTTAATTCTAGCAATCAATATACCCTATCTTACAAGGATGTAAACAGGCCTTGAAATAAATGAGTTAATTACATTCAAATTCTCAAAATAATAACTAATAATTTGTACTATGTATCTTAGAATATAAGGCGAATATGTAGTTAAATAGACCATAACAACCAATATAGAGAAACGCTTTGTATTGTTTGAGAAGATATTCCCGTGAATGATAAGAAGTCAATAGTATGAGTATGTTATAACAAATTAGAACCATAACAAATTAGAACCACCGGCTATTCATCTTCTCATCCTATTCTCGTTCTCATTTTTCTGTCTCCTTCTCTTCCTCATTTCCTTCAAGAACTCCCCTCTCTTCTCCCTTTATCTGGTAGAACAGTTGGCAAGTTTTCAACACACGACATTAATCATTACTGGATCAAAATATTAACAAAGATCAGCAAACCATAGAAATACGCGATTAATTGTGTTAACTGTGTCATTTTAACATCCATTAAAAATCAGAACATAACACATCTAATACGTTTAGTTATGTATATTAGCTTGATTGTCAAATAACTGAGCATTTCAGAATGACAAGCAAGTTAACAAGTAGGTGAGGAGTTGAGGCAAACGCTCTCTTCTCTCAAACAACATGTTGTGTAGGTTTCGTTTTTACAAGACAATTTACAGAATGTACGATCATGTAATGAATGAGATACATATGCACCAAGAAATTGACAACATGAAAACTAATCTCTTAACAAATCTGATTTAAAACAGCGGAAGTTAAGTAATCGGACATAGATAATTTTTTTTAAAACAAGTCCAAGCGCTCTCACGATGCCGAGAGCATATACGAGACTTATAGAACACTCAAACGATAGTGTTATTACTTAATACAATGTTAATATGTATTAAAAACAGGTTTTAAAAACTCATTTCAAATCAACAGCCTCCTCTCCTCATTCTCCTTCCCCTTCCCATACACCGCCGCCTCTTTCTTCTCTTCTCCTCCTCCTTCTTTGTCCCTTCTCCTTACTACTCCTCCCTATTCCTCCTCGCCCCGAACCCTCCCTCCCTCCTCCTCTGCCATCCTCTTGCTCGCCATGTTTGAGCAGGCTTAGAAAACCAGATTGAAACAAACCACTATGACTCAACATTTATATCTCCCTGTCATTTCCCCTTTTCCTTCTCTTCCCATACGCTAACAGACCCCCGACTCTTTCTCCTTTTATCCCTACCCTTTCCCTATGCCGCCTCTTTTCTTTCTTCAAAATTTGGTCAAAAGATCAATCGAATTGTGAATAAACATCAATTTAGTGGTTGACTCGAAGAGTTTACATTACCCGGTGATGTAAATAAAACATAGAAACAGAGTAAACCACTAATGCATAATAATTATAGGCTGAGCTCAAACCTAACTTTTTGGATCTCACAACTACTTCAGGTCTTCCTGTATTTGAATATTTGAATGTGTTGCACTGGTCCTATACTCCTAAAATGAGAAAATACATTAATCAGTATGATTCAATATTCACACACTGTCTGCACATTTGATTGAGTTAATCATCAATATTTCCCAACAATTGTATGAATCAGATTTTTGGCCAACGCCTATTTCTCCTTTTCAACCAGCTATATAATCCTTTCTCATATATCTAAGGGATTATTTTTCCACCGCTTATTTTAGATCCAGTAGAAAGGCGTAGCTTTGTCAATCAGCTATATCAACTGCTTGACCTCGCAAGGATAGCTTTGTAAGTCGCCAGTCAACGACAAGAAACTATTTAATATATAGTTCTTTTAGTGGTTTAATCGTCGTAACACCAAAATCTGTCAACTAATGTGGTTATTAGTTCATATACTTGAAATATCGATAATCAACTGCTTGACATCACCAAGGACAACTCTTTGGTCTTTAAGTCGCAATCCAGTGTCAAGCAACTATTTAATATAGAGTCTGTCATTTATCATCCTTCCGACTATAATTTGGCACTTTTCAGAACGACAAATAGCCTTGCATCTTCTCATACAAGATTCACATAAAAATTTCATGTAATGAACACAACATAAGCAATAAAACGAGATCATTACGAGATGAGTACCATGACGGCTAGGGGTGAGCAAAACCGTATATCCGATACGGTTTTGAAAACCGTATCGGATATACGGTTTTAAAAATCTCAATTTTGAGTATCCTTATCCGATACGGATTTTCCGTATATCCGGAAACCGTATATCCGGTTTTTCCGTATATCCGGAAACCGTATATCCGGTATCCGGTTTTTCATTTAATTATGTAAAATTTTATGTCTTATTTTTAATTTTTTTGTGATTTTACGATTTTTCTTAATAAGTTAAAAGAGTATCACATATTATAAGAATAAATAACTTAAAAATGTATAAAAGTAAGAAGATTGAGTCACGGATATACTCGACGTTTAGTGGTTTTATGATTTTATTTTTATATTTTATATTAAAAAAAGGAACCGTATCGGAAACCGTATATCCGGTTTCAAATTTTGCCGATACGTATCCGATACGGTTTTTTATAAACCGTATCGTATATACGGAAATTCGTATCGGATATACGGAAATCCGTATAATTGAAACCGTATATCGTATCGGATACGTATAATAAAACCGTATCGTATATTTTTGCTCAGCCCTAATGACGGCTAAGCTTGAATCTTGGATGATCACTCCATTTCCTAAGGTTGTCATTTGATTCAGTGAAATAGTTATCAGCAACGATAACCTACCAAAAAACAATTAGAGGGAACATCGTTTTACCATGATGATCATCAGCATCCATTTCCTAAGCTTCCTTTATAAATCACTATTTGCTATTATAGAATCAAGTCCGTGGAAACATAATTACCTCATGCTTCTTGTTTTACATCAACCTATCCACCAGGTGGGAGGCGATTAACCCTGCACCTCCGGTAATCGAAGTTCTCATGTTTGACTGTCACAAATAAACTAAATCAATAATTTTGCCAAAAAGCTAAATATATCAATCGTTTACTACAGTACTACCCCCATTGAATACGAGGTACAATGAAGAATACCCCACTAAACTAACAAAAAGCCATAAAATTTAACAACACAGAAGACCCTAAATTTGCACAAAACCAATCAACCCCCTAAAATAGAGGTGAGTAAAAGGGGGTGTGTAAAACTTAGCAGAAAAATTATACCAGAGAAACATAATATGAATTCGTAAGATGTATTCAGCAACTAAATTAGTTTGACATACACTTTCTTCAAGCAAAATCTGACATTAGTAAGAAGTATTCACCAACTCAATTAGCAACCCTTCGCGTGAGATCAGTTGAGTGTAACGTGTGTTACACTGGATGAGAAGTCATGACGGGCAAACGAGACTTGTCTTACTTCCACACCATCCAAAACACCAAGTAAAGAATGTGCAACAAATAACACTGGTTCATGCTACTGATCAGTTGACGGTTGCTCTTAACAATTGCAACCACCAGTGAGTCGTAAAACAGCACGCATCGGTTGCCACAAAAGGCGTGGCAGTCGTGCTATTCTGAACCGGGCAAAAAAAAGTAAAACCGTTAAATTAAACAGGGCACGGTAACGTATGATTGTCTGATTGACCTTTAAAATCAACAGGACACAAGTCTCGGAGTGTAACCCAGAATACAGTTCACCAAATGCAAGGTAAATACAAAACCTCATTAAACCCATTTCAAGCCTAAAAGGAAATGGCTTGAATTTATTCAAATGTCGAAAATAAATCCCAACCCAACATCTGAATCTGAACAACAAGGGGTTCACTTATACATCGGATTGGAGTCATTGACCAAACATGAGAAAGTTAAGTATCTATTCCTCATTAATTAATCTAACTTAAACTAAGCGTATATAATGCAGAGCCTATATCAGTTAAATATGATACTGTACGAGAACCACATCCCTGCAGGCCTCTAAACTCCCTCACCCCAAATACAAACCAAATTAGTAGTATATAATGCAGCCCCTAATTTAGAGGCCAAGGGAATTAATTACTTTCATATCTAATCAGAGCGGATGATTAACCAACAGATGAAAAAAAAAGTAAACACACACACAAAAAACACGAATTCTCATTTGTGACAGTAACTATCCGTCACAAGCATCCGTCGCAAGCAAGACTAATTTGAAAAAAAATGAAAAAATAATAACAATAATAATATTAGTAACAACAACAACAACAACAACAACAATAATAATCCGTAATAACCATAAAGCAAGACAAGCAGCCACACCCATAATGCTACAATTCCTAAATTAATTGGCAAAAATTATAAATAGAAGAGATACCTTGGACAAGCCTCTTAGCCGAGCTCCAGGATCATGAAAGGCCATTACGGGAAGTCGATGCGCCATATCATTGCACCTGCCTAATAACAATTGATGAGCGATATTGAGCAGCGGTGACCTTGACTGAGCGACTGAAGGTAGATGGGATGGGAGTGAACAAAATAACCAACTAAAACCCACACCAATAATAATAATAAGCAAATACCTGTTTAACAATTGCGAAAATCGTCAGGGCTCACTTGTATAGAACACAAAGGTGAGATAGAGCAAACTGTTTTTCATTAGTTTTCCGGATTAATTATAATCAAGTGACTCTTTTGTATAGAACACATAATATAATCATCGTGTTTCCAATGCCAGATTTCATTAGTTTTCCAGATGAATTTAATTGTGGGTTTAGAACACAAGAGAGAAGAAGAAGGGAGATTGGCATGAGATATGTTTCCGCTGTAGGGAGAAAAAGAAGGGAGATTGAAGATGAGAGTAGGAAAGATGAGAGTGAAAGAATCAGACAACAAAAAGCACAATACAAATGAATGGAAGGTTGGGATTAGCTGGTGCAAATCAAGGGTGGGGGTCAACCTAGAAGGCACTATTCCTAAGAAACAGTGGGAAGGACTTCTAAATTTTTTAAAGGGTATAGATAGATAGATAAATAGTTGAACTTGATGAAAAAAAAATAGAAATCAAAATTTGTTCAGTGCCCAAAATAAAAGAGTCCGAAACCGACCCTCATTTGCTATACATAAAAAAAAATGTGTCATAGTACTTCATTTCAGTTAGGAACAATATGTGTCGTTTGACCTTAACAAATCGGACATATCATTGTTCCATGGGATGTGTCTCACGAGACTTGTCGAATTTATTAATGAAACATTTAAACAATATGCATTTATAACTATTGAGTGCGTCAAATTATCCTCGATAATAGTAGGTTATGCTACGAGATTGATCATGTATTTGTTCCAATGCGTTGATTTTCGTGTCGTGTTTTTTTAGTTATGCTAGATACGTTAGCGTATTATGTCACAAGTATAATTTATATATGTTACTGTCAGACCGGATATGAGATTTAGAAGCTGACTCATGAAAAAATTAGGGGCCTATTTTTTTTTACCTTTTTATCCAGGCAAAAACTTTAACAATATACTAGTTTTAAACCCGTGCAGAAAATGCACGGGTTGTAATTAATAAAAGCCGTTATTATTTAATACATGATTATACTTGATTTTTGTTTACTTTTATAGTGAAACAAACAACAACTTGAATGTATTCAAGTAAAATATAACTATATGTATATAAGTAGTATGTTTTTATAAGATAAATTTGAAATTCACGATCAATTAAAAAATCAATATTTTGTTAATATAACATGATTTAAATACATTCAAACCAATATAATAATTTAAACCAATAATATGAACAAAGAAATATCTTATATCAACGGGAATGCAAATAACTACATGTTTTCAGAAAACATGTCTTGCGCTTTAATGTTTAGAGCCCAAAATTTTTAAACATAATATGATTTCTTACGGCGTATACACTATATATTTTGAAACTGATACTATGATTTTTGTATTAGAAAATCATATTAGTAATTTGTATGTAATTGTAATATGTAAATTTTGGAGTGTAAATTTTAGTTTTAGGGAATGTAATAATAGTGTTTATAATATCTTTTTACGGATGTGAAAATGGGATTAAATAATGATATAAAACTATGTTATTATTCATTAAATGTTATGTTAATAAAATATAGTGTAGTGTAATGTAATACATTGTTTTAATAATGAATGAATGAAATTAATAAAAGTAGAAAAGAGTATATAATAATGAATGAGATTAATTAATTCTAAGCATAAACATGGGGGGTCCCACATCACTACCAATTTGATAAATCTTTTTATTTCATCGACCAATAAGAACGCTCTAAATGTTTGTGGATTAGTATATAGTAGATTATGGCAATTTACATATTGATTTGTGGCAAAATACAAATATATTGTGGCAAAGGTTTAGTATTGTGGCCATATATATAACGTAAATATATTTTAACAATATATTATGGCAATTTACATATTGATTGATAAAACAAACTTTTTTACAAGATTCTTTTATTCTTATGGTCAATCACAAAATCAAATTTATAACAACAAACAACTAATAGTTGAATACTTTTAACAAAACCTATCATCTTCTTAGTCGCTAAGAAACAGGTTTTGAGAAGTTGTAATTCCCTCGCGGAAGACAAAAGTTTTTCTTAGAAAACCATTATTAGCATGTTCACAATAAAGATAATCTTCATTGTCCGGATGATAAACATTATGACCTGACGGTTTATCCTAATCGCCTACTAAAAGAAAGTTATATCACTAAAATACATACAAAGAAATCAACAAACAACAGAAAAAATAAGAAAAATACGATGAATATATATCATGTGAATACAATATCTCATATAAAGATATACATCGAATGACTTTTTGGGGTTCCCATTTGCCAGCTTGGCAAAGCTCAAAATTACATCATCATCCGGATTTCTAACTTCAACAAAGGGACAAAGCGAACAATGAGAACAATCATTAAATCCGACTTGAATTCGGATTTCAGGAAACAGAAGGGTGTTCTTGTATTTCTTTGTACGCCAACTGAACCCGTTTACCCAATTAATATCAAATATTGGAGCCATTTTTTAGGTTACAAATTAGTAGAGATTGTGAGGAAGAGAGTATGTAGTAGTGTGGAGTAATAAAGAGCGGAAAATGAGGGTCAAGATTTAAATAATTGAAACGCGAAATTTTGGCCCTCAACTAATCAAAACTCGTCGTTTGGGATTTAAGGGAAGAAAACCTTGGACATAAGGCAATGATGTCAGTGCCAACTGCCAATGATGATGTCATTTTACCCTTTAGTTTATCCTCTAGTAAAAAACAAAAGCTGGTAATTGTGGTCAAATATTGATGAATTACTGTAATGGTGGTCAAATATTCTCATACCATATGCATTGTAGTCTGATTGCCAGTTGGATTTTTTTGTCCTTTTTTTGTATAAAAAGTACGAAAAATGTTAGTAATATCATATTTACACTTGTTTTTTTGACCGCCTATTTTCATATTTTTTATTATAAGTAAAATTTCTTTATTCTTTTGTAAGTATTAAGTATATGACTCAATTTTTATATAATACATATTTTTTTAATGTTTTGGTATACTTCAGGGAGTATAAATTTGACTTGAACCGTATAACTGAAAAAAAATATATTCATAAATCTTAACAATAATATATAAATTCAGATTATCGTTTATGATACTCTCTAAGTCCCATATATATGAAGGGTGACCCTAATTTCACTCAAAAATTTATTTTTCCACTCAAAAAGCACTTGTAAAAATTTAAAAAATAGTCATAGATAATAAGTGACAAAGTACCATTTGATCGTGGCATTATCAATTTCCACTTTAGAGTGGTCAACTATAAGACAAGTGTTGCACTGGGTCTTCATAGCTAGTAACGTTCACTAGTTATGGAGTCGGGTTGGGCCGGGCTGACTCGGTGGGGGGGCCGGGATCACCTGGTCTGACGATGGGAGGGCAGGCTTGGTCGAGCAGGCTAGGCTACTAGGGGTGACCCGGACCCAGGCCTGAGACGACCCGGGATAGCGAGCGTGTAATGTTTTTTTTACTCTAAAATAAAGGACGAGCAGAGCTGGGAAAATGAACCCAGGCCCGACCAACGGGGGAGCGGGCTAGACCGGGCCTGGCTTCGGGCCGGCATGGGATGGATCAAAATAGGCATGATGGCGGGTCGGGCCGGGCTGATCCGCCCTTTCCCTATGTCTATCGTTCACAAGGCACAAGAAAAATTGATTAAAGCATAAGTGGTGTTTTAGGATGATAATGGCCAATGGGTGGAACATAAATGGAATAGAGCTATATCCATAGCACAAATTCTCATTTCAAACGAGACGCTCGGTCTAAAAGTTTCAGACAAGTCAATCCCCCTCACAAGAAAGCAAGTGTGGGATTGACCCGTCTAAAGCTTTTAGATGGGTCCCCCGTCTTAAGCAAGACATGTTGCATCCATGGAACTGGCACTCATTGAACATTTTCATGCTTATAAAATAAATTTAAAGACAATATATTAAGAAAATTGAGACAAAAAAAATACATCACCAAACAAATCATCTTATACTCCGTATACTGGAGTACAAGTGTATCAATTAGTAACATTACTCATAGTAAGGCCCTGTTCTTTTGGGCTGAATTTTGCTGAACTTTTCTGAACTGAACTTATAGGAGTTGAACTGAACTGAACTGAACTTATAGGAGCTGAATTGAACTGAACTGAACTTATAGGAGCTGAATTGAACTTATAGGAGTTGAACTGAACTGAACTTATAGAAGCTGAACTGAACTTATATGAGCTGAACTGAACTTATAGAAGTTGAACTTTTCTGAACATAATTTTACTTTTGATAGGCTATGTCGCACACCTATGCAAAGATAAATTTCCCTAAACACAAATAAATGTAGTACGAGGGGTCGAACAAAAGGAGACGGGAATTTCGTTATGAAATGCTATGGATGGACTACTATCAAGTCGATTTAACGGTTTGTTTTGGTTTGATGTTTAACTAACTATGATGCAAATCAATAATATTAAAAGAGTCTAGGGGAGTCGGGTCACTCATGCAAATACGTAAATGCTCATGCTAAACATAGGAATTCTTAATATTGTTAATTGTTTAGACTAAAGTCATTCATCTCTCGATATTAGTGTCATGAGTGTCAACCTTAGGTCGAGTCCTAGAGAACTTTCGTTATGACTATAGTCGCCTTACTACACATGCTTAGTCTAATCCGATTCCGTGCCTCTCGACTTATAGAATGAATTAACAAATTTAATCAATGCAATTGGCCAAATAACAAAGATTAACAAAACAATACAATCATGTGATAGAAACAATTTATCAATATTAGTTCATCCTTATTTTAACATTTACAATTTACTAATTATGCATGGCTTCCTTAAACCCTAGACAAATGAAACTACTCACTCATATTGATAAGTAAACTAATACTATGTAATATAATAAGCATGATGAATATGAAATTATAAAGAAAAACAACTTGTTAATAAAATGTACTACACTAAGTGGATGAAAACTAATGTAGATAACAATGAAACTATGATTAACTAAATGTTACGATTAACTAAATGATTTGTAAGGTAAATGACGGAAGTAAATACTAACATAAAACTAGAATTAGGATTACTGCAATAGAGAAATACAACTCGGAAATGAAGAACGAATAACCCAAATGGTTGAATGGAAAGATTGCAATATAACTTCAAAATGTAACCAAATGTTTGACATAGTAATAACTAAATGTTTAACTAATTATGAAACTAAGAAAAATATGTGTGCTAAAGCTATGAAAGATATGATAAAAGATAAGTGAAAAGATAAGTGAAAAAGATGATAAAAAGATATCCGTAAGTGTCGAAGTCCCTCTCCTTTATACAGGGAGAGGGACTTGAAACGATAGAATTCACAGAAGCCAAACCCCGATCGGGGTTCCCAGGCCCCGATCGGGGCCTCTTTGATCTGGGTGCTTTGTCTTAATTCCTCCATTTAATGCTTAAGGAATCCTAAGCTATGCCTTTAAACACCTTAATTCTCCAGTTAATTGCATAGTTTAGGGTTTCCTTGAACATCTAAAGGAGTATCATATGCTTGAGTTTGTGGACTCCTTGCTTTGGACTTCATTTTTGGTTTTCTTTCATTTTCATTTCAATCCATTTGACAAATCTTCATGCTTGGCTTGTCCTTCTCCTTTCATTGTGTTAGGAAAAAGCCTAAGCAGTGGGGACTGGGGTGGACAGTGGACTAGTGGTGTTAGACTTTTAGTAGGTAAGGAGTACTTTGAGAATAAAAGCCCAATAGAGTTTACAAAAAATAAAATTTAAGAGAGAAAGTGGGTAAGTATTACTTTGAGAATGAAAGCCCAATAGAGTTTACAAAGTTTTTTTTGAGAAAAAAAAACTTGAAAATATCATTCTTTTTAATCACAATAATTAATAATTTTTTTAAAAAATTAATTGTAAACATTAATTTAGGATGTCCACCGACCACTGCAGATTAAGCGGATGATAAACTATGATCCATATTTTACCTTAAATTCAACCATATCCGCATCAAATGACAATTGACAATTGACAATTGTCATCCATATAACCTTATCAACCCCATTTAATTTCGGGTGGATGGAAATTCACAAGGTCAGAATGATACGTGAACCTCAAGAGTCAAGAGTTAAGACCTCTAGTGCTGTGGGCGCAAGGATATAAAAAGAAGCAACAATTCCGACTACATGCGTGCTATCCCAAGAATTAGGGCCGTAAACGAGCCGTCGAGCTAGGATGGGCTCGGGCTCGAGCTCGGAATTTTGAACTTGACCCTGGGCTTGGCTCAAAGCTCGTCGAGCCTAAAAATTTGAAGCTCGAGTTTGAATCAAACTCTTTGTCATTATATAATTGTCTCTTTCACTATTTGAATCTAACGAAATAAAATAATTTTAAAAAATAAATATTATTATAAGATATTGAAAACAATTTTATAATAATATACTTATAAATGTCTAAGGCCCTGTTCTTTTGGACTTAATTTCAGTTCCTATAAATTCAGTTCAGCTTCATTAAGTTCAGTTCAGTTCAGTTCAGCTCTATTAAGTTCAGTTCAGTTCAGTTCAGCTCTATTAAGTTCAGTTCAGTTCAGTTCAGCTTTATTAAGTTCAATTCAGTTCAGTTTAGATTACTTTTATTTCAACATTATTATAATTATTATTCTTATCATTGTTATTATTATGTTAATTCATTTAATATTGTTATTATTATTATATTTATATTTTTAAAAAATTATTTTATTACTATTATATCACCGTCATAATTATTCTTTAGGGTTTTTCTCTTGTGTACCCTCGTGTTTTTTCAGTTTCTACTTTATACCCCTCCGCTTTTGTGATCCCTCTTTAATACCCCTAACCTTAATTAAAAACTATAAAACGTGACCTAAACATGATTTTCCGTCTAATGCTCCGTCTATTAGACTATGTTGCATGCATAGTTGGCACCAGGTAGGCAATGACATAAATAGTTTATGATGAAATGGCACCAAGTAGGCAATGACATGGATTTATACCATAATAACCTCTTAAACCATCCATACTCTTCTCATTTTTCAACTTCCCCTGTTTAAACCCAACCCAAATTATCCTAATTTCAAACGTTTCCTCAAACCCTAAAAATCCATCAGCAGTTTGTCTTCTCTCTCATTTTCCTGATCATCCAGGTATGTTTGTTTTCATTCTTTTGTTAATATGTGAAGTTTAATTCCTTATTCTTCATCTTCTCCACATGATGAACTTGCTCCTTCATCACCTTCATCTTCAAAAGCAATCTTCAACCTTTTTGCACCGATTGCAAGCTTGATTCTTAAAATTAAGGCCATCAATTGGATGATTTTTCCATATTGAAGATGATGTTGACATAAAGAAAAAGATAAAGATGACAATATGGGGAAGTGATAGGGGAAATAAAAAGGGATGAGTGAAGAAGATGTAAATGTGGAAATAAGTGAAAATAGATGTGCAATTAGTAGATGGGGTTTCTGAAAAATGGAGGGAAAATAAGAATGGTAGTGGAGGGAAAACAAAAGGGAGATTGGAGGAAAAAAAATTGCCAACTAAGCATGCCACATAGTCTAATAGACGGAGTATTAGACGGAAAATCATGTTTAGGTCACGTTTTATAATTTTTAATTAAGGTTAGGGGTATTAAAGAGGGATTACAAAAGCGGAGGGGTATAAAGTAGAAACTGAAAAAACACGAGGGTACACAAGAGAAAAACCCTAAAAATATTATTATATTTATGTTTAATATATTTATTTATTCTTATATTATTACGATTAATGGAAATATTAGTATTATTAATATTTATTAATATTATATTTTATATTTTATTGATATATTCATTATTATGAATATTATTAGAAAAATATTTATTATTATTATTATTAATATTATTATTAATAATAGTATTATTATTATAATGTTTAAATATATTATTATTAATTATATTTACTTTATTACTATTTATATTATTTATATTTTTTTTAGTTACTATTGTTAATATATTTATTACTATGTTATATTGTTATTAATAATGTTATCATTTATATTAGTATTTATTATTATAATATTTATTCTTATATTATTCTTATATTTTTTTATACATCTGATTAGATTATTATTTAATAATATCATTATAATATTATTATTAATAATGATTTATATTATTATAATATTAATTATTATTATTATTATTATAAGTTATAAATTATATTTTATATTATTGTTTGTATTATTATATTATTATATTATACTTATCATATTTATTTTTTAGTTACTTAATTCTATATATTTATTACTATAATTAATAATGTTATCATTCATATTAATATTATATTTTTTTATTATATGACTATAATATTTTTTTTATATCTTATTTGATTATTATTATTATATTATATTAATATAATATTATTATTACTAATGATTAATAGGAATAATAATATTGTTATCTTTTTACTATTTCAGTTCAGTTCAGTTCAGTTAAGCTCCATTAAGTTCAGTTCAGCTCCATTAAGTTCAGTTCAGTTCAGCTCTATTAAGTTCAGTTCAGTTCAGTTCAGCTCCATTAAGATCAGTTCAATTCAGTTCAGACAAATTCAGTCCAAAAGAATAGAGCCTAAGTAATGTATAATTTGGAATAAAGTTAATATTATACTATAAAAATTACTCCGTATATAAAAATTTATAAACGAGCACAATCGAGCTTCCGAGCGAGCCTTTCTAAGTTCTGCTCGGATCTAGCCAAACTCGGCTCGACTCGACTCGTGCTCGGAGGGCTCAACGAGCCGGCTCATATCATTTATAGACCTACCCAGACTGTGTTGAACCGCTTTCACAAAATTAACATCGTAAAGAGCATGTGAATGCTTGCATCAGCTGTTGGCTGCTGCTGAGCCACCTCTTCTTCCTGGGAGGCCTACACAGGAGTCCCGGAAATCGAATCATTCTTAGTCTTCTTAATTCCTGGTGTATTCTTCTCACTTGGCAATTCCTGTTTGAAGCTTTCTTAGTCCAGCGCATGGATTCAGAGTGTAACGCAATAATGTGAATTCTAGTAAAAACGTCGAAACAGACAATAGCATTAATAATCAAAGGAAAGAGGTATAAGACAATCCAGATTTCCAGATACTGATATCCTAATCGAAGACTGTCTAGGGAGAGTCATTAGCGCATATGCACAGTACATCTTCCCATCACGATAAATTAAGATAGGCGTCAAAACGAATTTTTAAACCATTAGATCTCCTCCAATGAAGCATCCTATACTACACGGGTCGTTGATGAGTCCTACGCATGTTACATCACCAGTAGCCAGCTACTAGTCAGAAATGATCATGCTGTAAGTGCCAGATTTATGCCTAAGGCAAACGATTAATCAAGCTTTAGGGCGACAATTAAACATTTAGTGTGAAAAAGAGGCATAAAGTAAACATGAAATGATCATGGTGAAATCATTGTTGTTCAAAAAACACAAACCTGCAGCATAACCTCACCGATCCTTACTACGATCAACGCAAATATAAGAATATCATCTTATGAACTACCAGGAACTATTCTAAACAAACAATCAGCACGCAAAAAGGGTAATCTACTAATCTGGCCTCCTTATTATCACGATTCACGAGTAGTTGAGGGCAGGAACATTTAAAGGACAATTCTCCATTCACAACAATAATATTATCCCAAGCTCTATAAATAAGAGCAACTAAATGCTAAATGATAAATGCTGCATTGCCTGCATAGCAAGACCCACTTGTGGCTAATGGCAGAAGCATCCATAGACCCGACCTCTTGTTCCAATAATCCTGCAAGATGCTACATCGAACCAATCACAAATAACATGAATCAAATAAAGAACTTTGAGCAACACAGAGGAAGCAATTCAAGGCGGGATCACCCATCATGATACATATCATGACTATGATAATTCTTAGATCTTTATCACCTTCCTACACTGCATTATTTGCTTGTAAGTGAGCAATGTACACCATAAGAACCTTACTTACAATCTTTACATTTTTTTTTTCTTCCGTGAGGCAGGGCGTGCAACTTACGATGGCACGTAAAGATTTCGTTAGATTCACACAGGGAGCCAATATAATTACGGGAAAAAAAAGAATAATAACTGCTCCAGACAGTAGCTAAATAGACCACCAGCAATCAAAATCTAAAGAATCCTATGTCGTTCATGTTGTGCAAAGTTGGGGAACAACTTTCAATTGGCAGAGTAACATAATATATAACAATTGTAACAAGGTTTACAGCAG
>JAIUZE010001122.1:0-31502 GCA_022085475.1 Heliosperma pusillum | reverse complement strand
CGAACCCGAAAATGACTCGATTCGAAACCAACGAGCCCGAAAATGACCCGCCAAAATATAACACTAATTGAACCGAAAGACTTCAAATGACTTTTTCTCTGTTATTCATTGAGTTGATAATGACCCAATCCGAACTAACCCGACCAACAAATCAGAAACAGACTTGAAACCCACAATAACCCAATCCAACCCAAATACGCCCGAAATCAATGAGAAACTCAAACTAACCCAACTTGAACCCGACCCGATTAATCCGTTTGCGAGGGATAGGAGTATGTTGTGAAATCTACCGTATTAAAAACCTACAAACTCACCTTTCGGCTTTCACGCTCTCCCTCCTTCCTTCGTTACTCACCCTAACTCACTCTCTTAATAATCACATCACAGGTATACTTTCAACTACTATTTTAATTAATACTCCTTCTTTGTTTCATTTTTATGTCTTATTACTCCGTATTTGATAATTCTGAAATCATTGTTTTACTTTGCGGAATTTAAGCTTCTATTTTTATTTTCTTGTGTATAGGATTTCGTCCTGTTTACTGTTTTTAATGATCCGAATGTGTTTTTTTTTTTGCATACTTGTATTTAATTGTTTCGTATTATTGTGTACTTGTCTTATGAGATCGATAAGAAAGTTCAATAAGTCTTGCTTAAGACGGGTTTTATCCGTCTTATGCTTAAGACGGAGCTTAACACGGGTCAAATAGTACCTAAAGACAAAAACTTTTGGTATTCCTAGGCAACAAGCGGGGTGATTTGGTATGTATTTGACCCGTCTTAACTTAAGACGGAGGATGTCCGTTTTAAATGTGAATTTGTGAAGACAGTTCGGGTTGGCTTTTTTTACTGAGTACTTACTGTGTTACTAACTTACTAATCTTGATTAATTTTGACTATGGTTGCAATAAATTAAATTGTAGGTTAGGTATATAAAGAGTAGATAGAATGGATGAATCACTTATGAACAAGGTGTGGTATATCGAAACGCGTCCTGCAAATGTACAAGATGAGGAAAATGCTGCTGTTTTCGGGGGCGGTTTATGTGTCGATTCTTCTGGTTTGATCTTGACTGTGGCCTCTGTTGTAACAATCCCTTCTTTAAGTCAAGCCGATTGCGTAATTAGAGCTAGATCATCTGCAGATACTTGTTTGGATTCTAGGACTGTCACCTTGATAGACAAGTTTCCCCAATTCGATCTAGCTTTATTGCGAGTATCTAAATTGGAGGACGATGAACACTTGGATTTTCTGACTCTTGGGGATTCTGCTAGTGTTGAGGCTGCTGACATGGTTTATGCATTTGTTCATATTAACGGTTTTCTTTATTCAGGAGTCTCCGGTTATTCTAATTATCCGTTCCCTCAAGATGCTCTTTTCCCGGGCATTTTAGAAAGAACCACCATGGAGCCACATGTACCTTTAGGTCGTGAGCCCTTTAACTCGACTCATCTTTTTAGAACAGTTGCATCCGTGGTACGCAATACTGATGTTCAATTCCGTGAGATGCATCGAAGACTCCCCCTAGTTCAAGTCACCGGATTTGGTAAGGACCCTGGTTCTGCTGGATGTCCGTTATTTAAGTTAGAGGATGGTGACCTTATTGGCCTTTTCAGTCTTCGGAAGCATGACTTTCACTTCATTATCCCACAAACCTTCCTTAAAAGGTTTGTGGATCATGTTCGGGAGAAGCACGACTGTTGAAAGAACACATAAAACCCCATGTTTTTATGTTGTGGATGAAAAAGTAATGTAAAAGACTTGTTATTATGCTGAGTAGGTTATTTAAGGAGTATTACAGGTGCGAGCTATGAATGGTTGTATTGTTTTATGTCATGTTTACGTAAGTAGCTCAACGAACAACGTACAATGTTAAGAAAAAGTAGGGATAGTGTTCGTTTCTCTTGTTTTAGCAACACAGCCAACAGTTGTGAAGGTAAAGTAGGGATAGTGTTAGTATCTCATTTTACGCTTCAAAGCGGTTTTCTTCTAATGACAGAGGCCAACACAGTGCAACACCTCAAAGAAAGCAGGCACAAAAAGGTCAAGAGGATAGGAAAGAGCTCTATCTTTAATGGATTTTAAGCCAATTGAAAAAAGATGCACGCTACTAGCACGACAAAGTTCGAAGCTAAGTGCTCATTGAGATATAGTAATGCACTACTAATGCTAGTCCTGGCAATGGGCCGGCCCGAAAAACATAACACTACTTGAACCGAAAAGACTTGAAAGATTTTTTCTCACTTATTCATTGACCCAACCCAAAATAACCCGAAATAGACTCGGCCAACAAACCCGAAAGAGACCTGAACCCCGAAATGGCCTGATCCTACCCGATTAAACCCGCAATGGCGCAATCAATGAGAAGACCCGAACATGCCCCGAATCTAAACCTGTGCTCGAGAGATAGTTGTCCGCGTTTTTCCTTCCAAACGCAGTGTTTTTAGTATCAACACCGACTGATCCGGAAAGGCAATTTATGGAAAAAAGAGAGTTTTTCCCGCACCGATCTGACTTATTTAGAAAGCTAGCTCTCGGCATAGGAAGTCTCGCCGGTTGATCCAGCTACATGAAACCGACTTGAATGACCCGTTTTCGGTATGGGTCTATGTTGTGAAATCTACTCTATTAACAACTTACAAACTCGCCTTTCACAGTTTCACGCTCTCCCTCCTTTCTTCGTTTCTCGCCCCACTCACTCCCTCACTCACCCCAACTCACTCTCTTCAATAATCACATCACAGATTCACAGGTATACTTTCTACTACAATTTTAATTAACAATAAGTCTTGCTTGTGACGGGACGATCCGTCGCAAGCTTGCGACAAGTCAAATCCCCCTCACAAAGAGCAAGTGGCAAGTCAAGTGGGGTGCTCCACTTGCTCTTTGTGAGGGGAATTTGACCCGTCGTCCCGTCACAAATGAGAATTTGTGTTTAATTAATACTCCCTCTGTGTTTCAATTTTATGTCCTACTCCCTATTTGATAATTCTGAAATCATTGTTTCACTTTGCTGAATTTAAGCTTCTATTTTTATTTTCTTGTGCATAGGATTTCGTACTGTTTACTGTTTCTAGTGATACGAATGTTTTTTTTTTAACAAATTCTCATTGACGACGGGTATATCTGTCTTCAATGAAAACGGGTCAGGTTGCCTCTCAAACAAAGGCAAAGTAGGTGGCTTCCCACTTGCCGAGGTAACCCGACCCGATATACCTGTCTTGAATGAGTCTTGCTGTTTTGTTTTTTTGCATAATTGTATTTAATTGTTTCGTATTATTGTGTAGTTGTTTTATGAGATGGCTAAGAAAGTTAGGGTTTGCTATTTTGTACTGGGTACTTACTGTGTTACTAATCTTGATTAATTTTGACTATGGTTTCAATAAATTAAATTGTAGGTTAGATATATAAAGAGTAGATAGAATGGATGAATCACTTATGAACAAGGTGTGGTATATCGAAACGCGTCCTGCAAATGTACAAGATGAGGAAAATGCTGCTGTTTTCGGGGGTGGTTTGTGTATTGATCCTTCGGGTTTGATCTTGACTGTAGCCTCTGTTGTAACTATCCGTTCTTTAAGTCAAGCCGATTGCGTAATTAGAGCTAGATCATCTGCAGATACTTGTTTGGATTCTAGGACTGTCACCTTGATAGACAAGTTTCCCCAATTCGATTTAGCTTTATTACGAGTATCTAAATTGGAGGACGATGAACACTTAGATTTTCTGTCTCTTGGGGATTCTGCTAGTATCGAGGCTGGTGACTGGTATTATGCATTTGTTCATAGTAACAGATTGCTTTATTCAGGAGTCTCCGGATATTCTAATTATCCGCTTCCTCAAGATGCTCTTTTCCCGGGCATTTTAGAAAGAACCACCATGGAACCACCTGTAGCTTTAGGTCGTGAGTCCTTTAACTCGACTCGTCTTTTTAGAACAGTTGCATCCGTGGTACGCAATACTGATGTTCAATTCCGTGAGATGAATCGAAGACTCCCCCTAGTTCAAGTCACCGGATTTGGTAAGGACCCTGGTTGTGCTGGATGTCCGTTATTTAAGTTAGAGGATGATGACCTTATTGGCCTTTTTAGTCTCCGGTCGCATGGCTTTCACTTCATTATCCCACAGACCTTCCTTAAAAGGTTTGTGGATCATGTTCGGGAGAAGCACGACTGTTGAAAGAAAACATAAAAGCCGTGTATTTATGTTGTTGTGGATGAGAAAGTAATGTAAGAGACTTGTTATTATGTTGAGTAGGTTTTTAAGGAGTATTACCGGTGTGAGCGATGAATTGTTGTATTGTTTTATGTCATGTTTACATAAGTAGCTCAACGAACAACGTAAAATGCTAAGAATAAGTAGGGATAGTCGTCGTATTGGGGTTGTCTATGACAAGGTAAACAATGTCGAATCGATCATATGAGAGTCTGGTTCGTTAATTATTCTCCTGAAAGCTCAACAAGCTCCTTAGTTATCTCGGTGATATGGTGGATGGAATTTTGGCTTTAGGTGTTGTACGAGTCATTCATTGTGTTTTAGTTTATTTAAACAGCGGGATCACAGAGACATCTCATTATACGCTTCGAAGAGGTTTTCTTCTAATGACAGAGGCTAACACCACAAAGAAAGCAGGCGTAAAAGGTCCAGAGGATAGGAAATAACTCTATCTTGAATGAATTTTACCCCAGTCGAAAAAATGCACACTGCTAGCGCGACAATGTTCGAAGCTAAGTGCTTATTAAGACATAGTAATGCATGTAGATCTTTACATGAGGCTACTGACTTGGCTTCGTTCACTAGCAATCATTGAATTCGAACACGAATCGACCGGCGTATTGAAAGACCAGACGGAGGTTGAGTTTATGAAACGAAATAGAGGTGCCTCACTTTGGAAGGTTGTGTGCCACGTTCCGGGGTAAGGACGTCCTGATTAGACCGACCTTTCACCTTTTGATAACCCAATTATAATAACTCCAAATTATTTGACTCGGGTATGGATCATTATATGTCCAATAATTTTGGGTTTTTATATATGATACCCTCATGTTTCGGGTATGGATCATTATATGTTCACAAAAAGGTTGAGTGCCACGTTCCGGGGTAAAGAGGTCATGACTAGACAAATATTTGGATAAACCAATTATATTTGCTCCAAATTATTTGACTCGGGTATGGATCATTATATGTTCTCAAATAATTTTGGGGTTTTGTACATGATACATATTTTTCGAATTCTACATGGTATCCCTCGTTTTTTTCAAAATTTCACTGATACCCGTAAATTTAATAAAAATCTTTCAAAATACCCAAATGCACTAATTCACCTCTTTTAAACGTTTATTTTAGCATTTTTTTATTGATCTTTTGACAATAATTTGCCATTCTATTAATATAAATATCATTTACTCAAGCGTAAGAAGATTTTCTTTACCAAATTTAATTGTCTGAAAACTCGATTTTAAGTAGTTCAATATTTGAAGTACTACTCCTATTAGTAAGTTTAGGGAATACCAGTAATGATTTAAAAAAAAACAAGAAGTACCACGTAGAATAACCCAATAACTTTTAATATTCTATTTTCCGATTCCATATCGACTTCCATCCCTACTAAAACCGACCCTCTTTTCTTATTTAAAAAAAACAAAAATTTTAATAAGACAATCTTATTTCCCTAATAATCGTGTGATATGAAAAATAGGATTTCCAAATCCGAAAAGTAATAAATTTCCAAAAAAGACAAAAAGACAAAAACCACATACCATCACCATTAATACTTATACTTAAGCTTTACGACACCATACATTACTTCTTCAAACGTTACACCAAAACAAAACAAAACAAAACAAAACAAAAAAAGCAAAACGATGAAGGCACAAAGAAGGGCGATGCAAACAATGGCGATATGGCTAAAACGTCAACCTCCAAAGGTCAAGGTATTAATGGCGGTAGTGTCCGCCATTGCAGCTTTAGTCTTGCTTTGGTCCATCGTTCATGATCATGAGAATCTCTTCGTCGCTGCTGAAGCCGTTCACGCTATCGGCATTGTTGTTCTTCTTTTCAAGCTCGCTAAGGAGAAATCTTGTGCTGGTATTGTTGAATTTTGTTTTTTTATGTTTTTTTTTGTAAGTAAGATTGAATTGATGTTTTGTAGTTTGAGTTTTGATGATGTTTGTTTGTTAATTTGAGTTAGTATTAGTTTTTGTCGTTAAATTGGTTATTTTTTTAAGGAACGATGAGTCGATGAGTATACTTGCTTATATAAGTGTTTTTGGCTTGAAGAATTGCATGTTTAGAAATTGGTTATTTTCGAAGAACGGTGAGTATACTTGTGTAAAACCGTCTTATATGAGTGTTTTTCGTTTGAGGAATTGCATGTTTAGCTTTATTCAGCTTGTTGATTGATTTATTAGATGTGTTGTTTTGGTTAAATTTGTGTAAAATCGTCTTATATAAGTGCTTTTGGCTTTAAGAATTGCATGTTTAGCTTATCCAGGTTAATTAATTGATTAATTAAGTGAAATTTGTGCTACATTGTCAATTCAAATTTTGATGGTATTTTTTTTTTTGGAAATTTGAGTTGAATTAAGGTATTCTAATTAGCTATTGATTTCATAGTTAAATTGATCTCTTTTTATAGAGCAATGAGTATTTTTGTGTAAAACCGTCTTACATGAGTGTTTTCTCACGAAGAATTGCATGTTTAGCTTTATCCAGCTTAATTAATTGATTAATTAGGTGCTACATAACTACATTGTCAATTCAAATTAGCTATAGATTTCGTAGTTAAAGTGCTTCTCTTTTTGGTGAACAACGAGTATTTCTGTGTAAAATCGTCTTACAAGAGTGTTTTCCCACGAATAGTTGCGTGTTTAGCTTATCCAACTTTATTGATTTGTTTTAAGTTTTAAATTTCATGTTTTTTGTTTGAGACGGTTAATTAGAGTGTTTAGAAAAGGTTAAAAAGTACCCTGTATAAAGTGTATATTATAGACACCTTTGTAAATTGTAAGGCTTGTTCGATCAAAGAAGCGTTCTTTTTTGCAGGCGATGTTCGATCAATTGATCAGAGCATATGCTTGTTTCCATTTATTGGCCTATTCAATGTTTGTTGGAATGCTAGCAATGTTTTTTCTTCCCCTTTTCCGTGTGTCCTATTACTTCTATATTTTCTCTCCAATGTCGCTGTATCTTCACAAAATTCTTCTTCTTTGGATGATTCGCAGGACTGTCACTGAAATCACAAGAGCTTACGGCTATGTTTCTAGCAATAAGGCTTTATTGCAGTTTTGTCATGGAATATGATATACATACGCTGCTTGATTCAGCTACCTTGGCCTTTACATTGTGGGTGATATATATGATTCGGTTCAGCTTGAAGTCCACTTATATGAAGGAGAAGGACAACTTTCCTATGTATTATGTGGTGAGTGAGTGACTTTAACTTTGTTGCGCATTGTACATGGTTTAACTGAACGAGTAGTGACTTAGACGAGCAGGAAAAATCCGATTCCTTCGTTTTCATGTCTCGTAATTATTTGTTGGCTAAGTATCTCTGAAAAGGAAAATGAAGGATGATTCTATCACCCTCATCACTAATTTCAAGCTACTTTGTGACATAAATTCAATTCTTCTGTTCATAACAAATCCTTTTCCTTTTTGCCTTTTAATTTGTTATTATGCTGTATTGTAATAACAGTACCTCCTCTCTTTGTCTCTCTCTCGTTTTTGCAGTTGGCACCATGTGCTATTTTAGCATTGCTAGTTCATCCCTCAACTTCACACAATATTCTGAATCGAATCCTATGGGCATTGTGTGCTTATCTAGAAGCTGTTTCGGTGCTTCCACAATTGCGGGTCATGCAAAATGCAAAGGTGCGTGCGACTATCATGACAGTAATTAGTCTGACACAAATTCTCATTTGTGACGGGCATATCTGTCACAAGCTTGTGACGGGTCGGATCCCTTTCACAAGGAGGCAAGTGGGAATCCATTGGATCCCCCACTTACCCTCCCACTTGCTTCCTTGTGAGAGGGGATCCGACCAGTCACAAGCTTGTGACGGATATGCCCGTCACAAGTGAGACCAACTGCTAATCTGAAGCTTGTCATTGTGTACAACTTTTCCTCTGATTTTATTCTGTTCCCTTTTCAGTTTGTTGAACCATTTACAGCTCATTACGTTTTTGCGCTCGGAGTAGCTAGATTTTTGAGCTGTGCTCACTGGGTTCTTCAGGTATTATACCATGATAACTCTTGTTCTTTTGCTTCGAATACAAGGGATACTTGTTTATTAAATGGACTATTGTTGGTTTTGAGTACTAAAAATGCATGAATATACAATTGTAAAGGCTCTTTATTGATTTATTCTTAACTTATATATTGTGTCATATGCGTTTTGTTTTTCATCTAGGTTTTTGATACTCGTGGTTACCTCCTTATTTCTCTGGGCTACGGACTATGGCCATCCTTTGTCCTCATCGCGGAGATTGTTCAAACTTTCATCCTGGCGGACTTTTGCTATTATTATGTCAAAAGGTTCAACATCATCTCTGTCTTGTTCTTTACTTCTTTTCATTGGTTCACAAGTTCTGCGTAGTTTAAGATCTATCACGATACTGACCCATATTACGGGTAGTTACGTCTTGATTTCGGTGCTTAATGAAAAAAAAAAAGGGTATTCGTTAGGATTGGATCTGAACTGGGCGGATCTCACCAAAGTAATATGAGACTGATCTGTCAAGATACTAAACATTCGTTGTTTTGTTCGATGTTGATATGATACTTCCTTTCACTAATCCTTCTTGTTTATTATAATTCTTGCAGCATCTTCGGAGGGCAACTTGTTATGCGTCTTCCTTCCGGTATTGTGTAAATTTTCTTCTCGGTATGGCAAGCAGCAGTGGCAATTTGGTATCGCCAGCTCAAGGGTAGATTTCGTTAACTTATAGATGTATGTCGCTAGCGCCCTGGCATGGCCAATTTCAATAGGGCTGTTGTAAAATTTAGATAAACACAAAATATTAGTTATGCAGTTCTTAACCTTCTTTATATGGAAAGTATTCGTTAATTTAATCGCAGCCAATGGTCAGATACGCATCAGATTTCAGGTTATTACTAGAGCAGAAAAAACCCCTTGTTTTATGGGTACTTGCTTTCTTCTCAGTTCTTCGCTCCTGAATCCCGACTCCTGAAGCCTGAGAAGTTATAAATTCTTCGTTAAACTGACCGACATTGCAAATCAAACTGATAAAGAGTAATTTATAAAGGATAAGATTTCTAGTCGAGCATGTATGGATAATCCAATATAAAAAAAAATGTTCATTGAATCATGGATAACGGGATTTTAACATTTAAGATGACGATATTGAGTACGCTAGGATACAATGATCAAATCTCTACCCCTACTCTAAACAACAAAAAGTGTAAATCAAATATGAGTTCTTGGTCGCCAAAAAAAAAAAGAAAAGAAAAATATGAGTACTTAATTGATACGTGAGTACTGCTATATTTGCTTATCTGCTTGACCACAACAGTACTCCACTGCTTTAGTGACTCCTGCATATCGCGGGGTAAGATGGGTCGGATGTACGCAATCTTACCCGTGTAACCGTGTTAGTAACACTCTTTCTAAATGACTCCAGATGAAATTTGCGTCGAAAAGTGCATTGGAGGACTACAACTACACGACGTCACAATAAGAAGAAATGCAACCACTTTAGTGAACCATTTTTCTTTATTTCACGATTTTCATCATAATCCTGAACTTCATTGGACATGGAAACAATATTGCTAGTAGATCATACAATTCAAGAACCTATTTATCGTTATTTGGTGTGCAGTCCAATGCATATAACAGCTCTCAGCATTCTTGATGCGGGACAAACAAAACAGTCTGGTGTATTGTTCATACAAAAACCGAGTCGTTTTACATCAATTTTAGACAGTGTCAAAACTCAAAAGCTATTTGCTGGAGTAACCAGATACTCTGGAACTTGTTTGAAGTCACTGATATTCAATTTCTGGGAAAGAAACAGATGAATTAGCTACACTTAATTCAATGGTATCCTCAATATCAATCTCTATAAACCCTAAAATAGAATAAATATCATTTGACATTGGGTGAGATCTATCAGCAACCCTAAACTCATGCACTTTTCCATTAACTTCCAGCCAACTCATTCCAGGGATCTTCTTCAGGCCTTTATCTCTAAGGGCACTCCTCATCTTAGCTACTTTATCCCACTTTCCACTAGCAGCGTAAACATTTGACAACAACACATAATTACCGGCATTTTTAGGTTCTAATGAAATGAGCTTCTCGGCTGCCATTTCAGCAACTTCCGTCTCTGAGTGCTTTTTACAGGCGCTTAGCAACGGCCCCCACACTCGAGCATCGGGTTTACAGGTCATGGAGTTGATAAGATTTGCTGCTTGGCGAATATGCCCTGCCCTGCCCAAAAGATCCACCATACATGCATAATGTTCTTGACTAGGTTGATAACCATAGGTTTCCTTTATTTCTTGGAATACTTTCCATCCTTCAGCAACTCGACCTGAATTTACACAAGCTGTCAAAAGTCCGAGAAATGTCACATTGTCAGGTTTGAGATACGAGTCATTCAACTGCGCGTATAGAGCGAAACATTGTTGCCACTCACCGTGCTTAGAGTAAGCACTAATCATCGAATTCCATGTAAATATGTCCTTACTAATAATCTCGTCTTCATCAAATAATTTTCTTGCCATTTCTATGCACCCACATTTTGCATAGCTAACTAGAAGTTCGGTATTCACAGAGGGTGTACAACACAACCCTAATTTGACTCCAATCCCATGAACATATTTCACTAGTTCTAACGCGCTAGCATTCACACAAGCGGGCAAGACAGTAAGAATTGTCGGAGAATCAATCCTAAAACCATCTAACTTCATTTTGGCAAATAGAGAAAGAGCCTCGGAATAATGGCCATGTTTTACATGACCTTTGATGATCGTACTCCAAGAAACTTCCGTCTTTTCAGAAATCAACTCAAAAACCTTTCTCCCAATTTCAACATTACTGCATTTACAGTACATATCTATCAAAGAATTCTGAACCGAAACCTCACAATCTAACCCATTTCGTATGCAATGTGCATGAACTTGCTTGCTCAATTGAGGTGAATCCAATTCTCCAATAGACGTTACGGTTGCAAGTGCAGTGAAAAGGTCCATCCTCATCCCTTCAGCAATCATTTTCCCCATCAAATCCACGGATTTTCTCGGATGTCCATATCGACAATATGCTGAAATCATCAAGTTCCAAACAACATTATCCTTTACAACCATTTGCTCGAACACCAAAATCGCATTCTTTAAGCAACCCAGTTTAGAATACATAGTCAATAATGCAGTGCCTACATCCAAATCTCCACTATGTCCTTTTACAACAATCAAACCATGAACAAACACCCCCAACTTTATCGACTTCAATTCTACACTAGCTCTAAGCAAATTAATCACACTAATCGAGTCCGGCTGAATTCTCTCCTCCATCATCTGCTTAAACAACATATAACTCCCACCAGCATCCCCATTTCGCAAACAATTCGCAATAAGCGAATTCCAACGATCCAATCCTCTCTCAGACATTTCATCAAACAAGTCACGCGCATTCTCGAAACCTTCTAATCCATCATAAAACTCTACCAATGCATCAACAACTCCTTCATTTGAACAAAACCCAATTTTAACCAAATGCCCATGTACCCTTTTACCAAAATTAACATCATTTAATTCCTTACATGATCTCACAACAAAAGGGTATGAAATTTCATCAGGGTTCATAAAATTTGACACCATTTTATCATAAAACAAAAGGGTTTCCTCAAATTCACCAGATATAGTACAAATTTGAAGAACCCTGTTGTAAAGATCAAAACTTGGGTATGAAATCGCATTAAAAACGCGTAAAGCGTAACCAAAAATCCCGAGTTTTGAGTAAGATTCAAAGAGATTGGAAAGTAGAGAAGGGTTATGATGTTGGCTATGTAAAATACACCTTGCATGGAATTGTTTGAGAAGGTTTGGTTTATTGCAAAGGTTAAAGAGAGAAGAAAGAGTTGAAATTGGTTGTTTTGTTTGGTAGTTGGTAGTTATTTGGTAGTTAAGTTTTGGCGGGAAAGGAAGGAGTAAGTGCCTTAAGCAAAAATGGTGGTGCTTCAAAATAAGCATCAAGTTTGAATGATATGATTTTAACCTTGGAAAAAAAAAATGTGTTGCTTAATAATAGATGTAATTTATGGTCTCGAATTGTCTATCCATTTATACATCATGTTATTATTTGAACTTGTGGAATCGAACTTTGACCATAGATAACAATAAAAAGTACCCAAATTCACAATTTTTTAGTGAAAACGGATCGATCCGTCTTAAGTTTAAGACGGATCAAATCTCGCTCACGAAGGGCATGTGAGTGGCAAATGGAGCCCCCCACTTATCCCCTACTTGCTCTTTGTGGGATGGACTTGACTCGTCTTAATCTTAAGATAGGTCGATACGTCTTCAATGAAACTTCCTGTAAAAAGTATTAATTTGATGTTAGAATGTTTATATTGTTATGAAACGTATTATGTGGATGTCCATTGGACTTTATGGTCCGTCCATTATGTAATTAGGTTTCTAACCTAAATGTAAATGTATTATATATACCCCTTTAATGAGATGAATATGCTAACCCTATTGAATCTCCCTTCTCTCACTCAACTTATTTTCCCTTATTATCTCTCTACTTTTTTTATATGGTTTATTGCATTTCTTATTTTATAACACGTTATCAGCACGATATCTAGCCAATTGAGTAAACAGCCTTAAATCGACCGGTATGATGCATTAACACTTTCTTATTGAGTTATTACGAGTGGTATGAATTGCTTTGTTCTTTCACATGATCTTATGTATCAATGTTTTTGATTTGACTTGATAATCTTGATTTCTCCCACATCAATATTAAAGAATAAAATACTTAGACCATCCCCAAGCAAGGTCATGAGGGAGGTCATGACCTTGCTGGGTCACCTTAATCACATATTAACAAAGAAATTAGCATGACCCAAGTCACGAAATGACCCCAAAGAGGTCACCAATTGACCTCAAAGAGGTCACCAATTGCCCTCTTTTGATGAAGATGATCCAGTTGGTGACCCAGTACGTGTCCTACTCTGATTTGCTACTCACAAATTTAAAGGACAAGCAACACAAATGTGTCAGGTTGTCACTCTTCATCTCTGTAAAAAAATAAGAAACTTGAATAAGCTACATAAAATGAGAAATATATACTAAATCAAATTAGAAAAATATATGAGTATAAAAAAAGGCTATATTTTTTAATTGCCCATAAAATGAACTCAACTTTGATATATTTTAACCCATTTTGAGTTCAATAAAAAGAGTAGAAAACTAACTGTATAAATAAATAAACATCATTATTATGCTAATGAAAACCAAATTAAATTAATTACCTCTATTAATGAATTGAAGGAGATGATGATGGTGGTGACGATCTGGGTAAGAGACGAAATAAGTTTCTGCGAAGGTGAAGATGGTGAGTGTGATGATGCTGCCATGAATGGTGGTGAAGAAAGGTTGAAGATGGTGACTGGGTAGTAGATTTAAGGAGGGGAATTAGAAGGATTTGGGGAAAGTGAATAGAAAAGGGTAATTGAATATATTGATCTGGGTAAAGAGTAAAAGGGGTATTTATTTGGGGATGAATTGATTTGGGGATAGATGATGGTGATATACGTATAAGATGGATATTATTAATTGGGTTAGTATTTGATCCGTCTTAAGTTTTAGACGGATATTATCTTATCTTACGCAAGATTTACTGTTTGTGAAATGAGATGGGGTTTTGTGGGAGTGGTTCGATTAATTGTTTTTTTTTTTTTATTAATTTTTTTAAAAGATATTATTTGGTTTAGTAGTGATAAATAATTTAAGAGATTTAAAAAATATAAAAAAAAAAACTTATTATTAATTTGTTAGTAAATATTAATTGAAAATGTAAGAAAGAGGTTTGGGTGGGGTAGAGAAGGTAGGAAATGATTGAAAAAGTTAGAAAGTAAAAAAATGATTGGATTGGTGACCTAAGTCACGACTTTCTGCTTGGGAGGGTATAAATGGATCAAGATAATTATGGAGTGATTAAGAGTAAAAATGGGTCGTGACCTAGTTAGTGTGACCCTTGCTTGTGGATGGTCTTACAATCTTGATTTTCTCCTGCATCAATATCTAGTCTATTTGCTAACTCAGTGTGTATTGCATATCAATATCAATGTTCTTTCGTTTGATTTGACTCATGAGTTACTTTGATATTTATTGCTAGTGATTTTAGTTTCTACTTTCTACCAATTTATAAGATTTGTGTGCAATTAAACTATTTTGAGTTTGCCATTAATATATGGTATACCCAAATAGTGGCCAAATCTTGATACGCGAAAATTGCAGCGGTTCTAATTGGTGACGCTGGTAATTTGACAGCCTATTTTAAAGTTGAATGGGATAATCTTGTTAAGTCATATGTTATAAACTTATAATCGATCATTGAATTAACATGGTTATATTGTCCTCTTTTATTTTGCTTGTTCCATTGTCTTGATTTATTTTCAATATATATATGATGGGTTTCTTTAATGTGAGACGAACTCCAATTTATTTAATGTGAGATGGTATTCTATCTATTTTATGTGAAATGGTCTCCTATCTATCCTAAGTGAAACGGTTTCTTATCTATTTAATTCGAGACGGTCTCACATCTATTTAATTGAGACGGGCTCTTATCTAATTATGTGAGATGATCTCATATCTAATTAACACGAGACTATATTTAATTTATTTAGTACGATCCTGTCATTATAATTTAAGACAGTCTTTTGTCATCATAATATAAGATGATATTCTATCACATTAATTGAGACGATGTCCTATATATTTAATTGAGACGAGCACCTAACTACTAATGTGAGACGGTCTCATGTCGTCATAACTTAAGACGACCCTCTATTAATTTAATAAAAGTCGATCTCGTATCCTCGTATTACGAGCTAGTCTTCGATATTTGAATGAGAGACTAGTTTATTGACGGGGTAATCTTACTCATCTATTTATTTATTCTCCGTTACCTCAATGAAAATATATTCTCCAAATTCTTAAGTCTTTAATTATTCGGCATATGGACTAGTGATTAACACATTTAAATCGCTATGGATACTTAAAGGAATAATATCATCCTATTTCCTAAAGCGAATTTTAATATATGATCAATCTTGCAAATCTACATGAGTGACTACATGTGTCCTATCTATATGGCTAATCATATATTTGATCACATGGAGATAAATTATTTTACGCACGTATGATATAATAGCTAATTATAAGTTAGTATCCAACTTTAAGTTTGCGGAGAAAGTGCACAATTGCACATATTAAGGCATATCCAACTCCAAATATGGAGCATTGTAATGCATTGCGAACTACTATTAAAGTTGACATGAGATGTTAAGACATTTTATGATCAACATGTGCTTAAAAGTATGAGCAAAATGATTTTGATGTAAAATTGAGGTCGTACGGTGTTCTTTCTATACCGATTTCCTTATAAAGCTTTAATTTTACTTACACAAACAGTAATGTGCTCAAACTTTTTCAAGTATTGCATATACATTTTATTTCACGCAATACTTATACTAAAATTGGATATGATTGACATTTGAAGATCTAAACAATAAAATTGCACATTACTCGAGGTTGGACAAAAACCTTATAAATTCAATTGTACAAATTGATATTGTTTTTTTTAGTGGCTTGAAGACCACATAGTAAAACATGAGTAATTTGTGCTATTGCAATTCACAATTTGATTATTATTATGTGGACAAGTTGATCTTCTTAAATTGAGCATTTTGATTTAGTACATTAATAGTCAATTACATCATACAGATATCTTATAAAATCTCACAATTATTCCCACTTCTTAAAATCACATTTATACGTGATATGGAAAATCACATTCTAAGGTGGTTTATAAATGATTGCAATCTATCTTGAATATAAATTTTACCACCTTAGGGGGAGGAAGTACGTGAAAAGTTGGTAAAATAAGAGAAGTTTTATCATATTGAATTACACATACCGTGTGATATAGGAAGAATGTCGATTCTAGACACTTCTAGTATGATCATGAAAGTATATCCATATGAAACAGATATACGTTCGCGCGCAATGTTCAATGAACAATTGAATAAGGACTTCAAAAGTCTACTCGACCGTCGACATATTTATAAAGAGCTCATTAACCTGATATTCATCCAATTTATGGAGATTAAGAACCACATTGTACAGTTTTGATTATCGAGTCATCATATGCATATATAGACTAAGTTAAGCATCTTCATATTAGTTTACTACTACGTCATTCCAATAATTCATATCATAAAGTTTAGAATTTAGTCACATATCATATACATGCACATTGTTGATGATATGATCACTCAAAGAGAAAGTACGGTATTTGCAACCGAAAAAGTGACAAGTTTACTAGAAGTGAAGATGCACGAATTACAATCTTCATATTATGAGTTTTGAAACAATCAACCACTCCTATCAACTGAAGACATCTATAAAGTCAACCAACTACGATGATAGCTATTTTCAAAATCGAGAAACTTTGCTACATCATGAGAAGCAATGGCGTTTTACAAGTGATGTAACCATCAGGGGGAGTGTGCACGCGTTGTACTCTTTTTTCTTATCTATGGTTTTGTCCCACTGGGTTTTCCATAGAAAGGTTTTAATGAGGCAGCTTATTTGTTTGCGTGTAGAGGGACAATATACTCTGTTTTTCTTTACTAGTGTTTTCCCATAGGGTTTTTCTAGTAAGGTTTTAACGAGACATGTTCTTCAGCAATGTACATCCAAGGGGGAGTGTTATGAAACGTATTATGTGGATGTCCATTGGACTTTATGGTCCGTCCATTATGTAATTAGGTTTCTAACCTAAATGTATTATATATACCCCTTTAATGAGATGAATATGCTAACCCTATTGAATCTCCCTTCTCTCACTCAACTTATTTTCCCTTATTATCTCTCTACTTTTTTTATATGGTTTATTGCATTTCTTATTTTATAACATATATTGGTTATTAAAATGATTATTTATTATTGTGAATAAAAGCGAGTAAAACAATAAATAAATATAAATAGAATGGTTAAAGTGCCATTTTGTAAATTGATTTAAGCTAAAAGGAAGAATATACTCCATCCGTCCTTTGTGAAAAGTATTTGCATCAAAGGTAAAAACAAATAGTTGAAGCACGGAGAGTATAGAATTTGAATGGTTTGAATGGTTCAAATGTCGTTTTATAATTTGGACAATCACAAATTCTCATTGAAGACGGCACATATCCGTCTTTAATGAAGACAGGTCGGCTCCTCTCTCACAAGGAGGCAAGTGGAAGCGCGAGTGGCGATCTATTTAATATTTCACTTACCCTTCCAGTTGTTTCCTTGTGAGAGGGAATTCGACCCATCTTCATTTAAGACGAATATGCGTCGTCTTCCTGTTGCACGATACATTATTACACCAACCTTATTAGAAGCAGTGTCACATTGGTATCAAATTTTATGCTCCTAATAATCTAATATGGTGGAGAATTTTAAAGGAAGCTTGGTTTATAAAATAAAGTAAGATTGTAACTTTATTTTATTTATTTTGGTACGAGAGACGGACTAAGCTCCGAAAAGAAAAAATTCAACTAGCTATTACACGGGGAATAGCTACCCCAAGAATATCTTCGCGTAAGAGTGAAACTTTATTCTTAGCACCATTTGTTTAGTTAAGTTTTAAAAATGGAATATTAGTCATGTTTGGTTAACGAGAGGAGTAAATCAAATATAACAATTTATTAGAACTTTACTAAAATTTTCAACTAAAATTTTCTTCATATTTCATATCATAGGCATGTGCCAAGTAGGACCACTTTTCCCAATATTGTTTCATGATCAACAACCTACAAACACTATTATTAGATTTATTTTCTAAATCAGAAATTTGATGATCATCTGATCGATGTTTCCTCAAACATAGCATTCCAACAACCCAATATTATAAACACAAACACTCTCACTCAAGACGTTTAAGTTAAGACGACAGTCACAACCATTTTAGATAATGTTAAAATAAAAGAGATAGTGTAAGAGGTCTTAACTAAAGACCGCTATAAGCATGACTTAATGTCCTCAGACTGAAATGAGAACTAAGCATATAAACATAAAACATCCATATACTTTCAAAACAACCTTTTTTTCACAAAAGCTCAATCGTGATTCCAAAAACAAAAACAATAGGAAATTTAAGAAAAATAAATATCAGTCGATGATTCCTTCATCATTAATGTGACAGTGTGATGCCATCAACCGCCCGTTTTGCATTCTGCACTCATAATTGTACAACTCCCACCAGAGCTTACGCTGAAAAGCTTAAAGTCTAACTCGTATTTCTCTGAAGGTATTGCAAAGAATGGTGAAGACGATGTGGAAACTTCAAAGTTCTGAGATGCACTTCCCAGCGATGAAATCGATAGCCTTGGCAACGGTCTCATCAAGAGCAGCTGTGACTGCTGTCAAATTTTTCAAGAACTCCTCAGCAATCGGCTTATCGCCATCGACGATATCTGTCACTGCCTTGATAAATATAACGGGGACTTTCAGCAGGTCTGCCACATAGGCAACAGCGGCACCCTGAAATTAACAAAAATAAATGAATTAAAAAAACAGCTCTTGGACTGTAGCTTTGCTTATAAACTGGAGTATAAAGATTACTAGAGACAACGACTATCTTTAGGCGTCAACTAGAAACTACGACTTGAACCACAATAATTTGATGCATCAAAGGAAAAAGACACTAATCTTTCTGTTAGGCTCCGATAAGTAAAGAACCATTTTTTGCAAGCTACAGAAACTAGGAGGGAGAGCTACCAAAATGACAAGATTCTTATGAACGCCATGGGCTTGTTTGGAAGAGAGGTAATTGTTAGTAGAGTCCAAAACGAAGGAAATAGGCGTTGGATGTATTTTCTAATAGAAATCCTTCACGGATGGAAAACGATAGAATCACTCAACCGACAATCAATTGTCGATATGAAATAGTATACGTTGAGTCACAGTCACTGTTACTGTCGTGAAAAGGAATATAAGTGACAGTTATTGCGACTGTTATTAATAGGTACATTGGTACATATATGACAGTTCTTGTGACTGTCATGAATAGCAGAATAGGTACATATGTGACAGTTACTGTGACTGACATGAAGATAATAACAATTAACAACCATTTCCCTCTATGAATACAGGTCTTTTTCTCGTTGGTTTACAGACCCAAAAACATACTTTACAAAACATTGTCAATATGTACTTTGCAGTTAAATATGATTTCCTCGAAGGCTATTAGGAGGATATTTAAGATCAGATAGTGCAAACAATCGAGTAAGTATCTTCTCCATTTCCTCAAAAGAAATGGAGGTCCATTACTTTACTTACCAATGGTCCGGATCTACTTCAGGATAGATCGGGTGGTTATAAATATACTTGAGTAGGAAAAGATAAATTAATATAATATAATATTAGTGTATTAGAGAGGAAATGGAGAGGATCCACATGGCAAACAATCTATACAAATGGGGCTTTATTTTATCCCAAGGACTTTTCGCTCAACCATTGGCACATTTATATACGAGGCGATTATCGTCTAAAAGGAGAGGGATTTCAGCCGCGACTTGAAGCCTTTATTTTAGGAATTCTATATATGTAGTTTATATACTTCAGTGTGTATTCTAACAATGGGGGAGTGAAGGAGAAAGGAAACCCGTAAAAGAGGTAATAGTTACCCACCCTCTCCAGGGTAATGGATCACCTTCAGATAAGGGTTAGGTTTCCATGCCACTCCATTTTCCTCTCTTCACCACCATCAGTTCCATACTTCCATCATATATTAACTTGACCTTTACTATTCTTGTAAGAATTACCCGCATTCCAAGCGAAACCCAAAATATAAACCATAAATTGACTAGAACATCAAACACTTTAGTTTCAGCAACAGGTCAGGGTTTCAGAAATATTTTACCTCCATATCTTTTATCGTTGCCTCATTTGCTATGATAGCTGCTTCGTCATGTGGGGAAATGTCCAAAGAGTCACCAGTGGACAGTCTCCCTATCTGAAATAACAAGACGATTATGATTATCGATGGCATGCCAATAGACCCATGCTATCAAGTACAAAAAGAACAGCAAGCATGCAAAAATAATACAGAAGCAGCTCCCCGAAGATTAACTGATCATCTACGACCAGACTTTAGCTGATGAAGCATTAAATATCATACTGCACATAAATATGACCTAATCTCAACACCTAGAGAGAATTTTGGTTCATCACGTGAGAATTATGTATAGGTATTTTAATTCTGAACTAGGAGTAGCATTTAACTGGTTGCTCATTTGATGTTCAAACAAGTTACTTGTAACAGGAACAGCGAATGAATATACGAAAACCCTTTAGCAATACCATTTATGTACAATAGTACATTAATTATGGTAAATTATTCATCAGCCCCCAAACCCATCTGAACTTGCAGATTTTCTGTTTCAAATTCAGCCTCTCAAGCGAAAAAATAAAACAGGGGAGGAAAACAAGTTAATACTAAATTAAGTTTGTAACATCTTAGACATCACGGCCATCAGCATGAATGTTTAGAAGTTGGAACTTAAAGTTGGTAGAAAGTACTCTTAACGAGTATTACCTTCAAATTTAGTTCCTGTGTGATGTTACATGTGCAGCATGCCTGTCGTAATCCAACCCCATATAAATCAAAAACCTGCATCAAACAGACCACAGAATAGATTTTAAGGAGAAAAAAGACCATCTTTCAGAAACACGAAACAAACAGACTAAACCATCTGTACAGAACTAATATCCCTGCTAAAACCTAACACTTTACCTACAAAAACACAATATGAACAGGTTAGTTCTAGTTTAAGCAGGCATCCAACTGAGTGTATCATTACCAAGTCATGCCAAGAAGTAAAACCGATGAAGAAAATTCATGGAATGCTCAGGGCATAATCACAGACAGCTAAGAATCATTGACGTGCTGAAATTTGAAATGGCCAAGCCTTCTCATTTCATTTGCAAAAGCACACTCATTTAGCCTGTTACTCAGAACTCATAATTACTGCTTAAACTCTCTAAAGCATACAATTCAGACGCAAAACTAGCCTTCGAGAGAACATAATCACGGTCTTATAGTTTTCCATCTTTAAAGAAAGCACCCAGAGCCCAGAGGAACTGACAACACAAAAATTGATCATCGTATAATTCAGGACAGCATAGAGCTTCAGAAGCACTAGTAAATGAACGAAAAAGTAATTGAACAAAAAACGAAAGCTCATACATGAGCAAGAATTTCTAAGCAATGGTTATAAACAACTCAATGTCATAAACAATTATGTCCTAGCATGAACAAATGCAGCTGCACATCAAATACCAAGCAAGAAAAAAAAAACTAAAATATTCGTCATCTTAAGAAGAGCCCCACTGTTGTGCAAGAGGATGCCACCAATTGAAAGAGTAACCATGCTTTAAGAATGAGAAAGCAAGATACTTACGGGTATTGGTATTCTTCTGTCATGGAATGCAACCTCAGATGCCAGGAAGACATCCCCGATAGCTGCTCCTTTTGCCTAAAAGGAGTTACGGGTCAGATCATCAGTTAAGTTGCATCTCTTTGACTCCCTCTCTACTAACATGTCAGTGAGGCAGTAAAATAAGACAGGATTTGCAATAGGCTAACGGAGACACAATACGGTGGAAGACAGTTCAACAATAACCCAAGAAAAGATGATAATTTGTCAAAAACACAATTCTATACCGTGTAAAAAATCTCCACATCGACAGAAATGCATAACATCATTAGAAGCAGGCAATCAAATACCAGTAGAGAAGGAAATAATGAATCATTAAAAAAAGTGACAAGGTAGGAAAATATACCGATGGACAACGCAGAATACAAAGAGAGATAAGTGTAACCAATTGTCAATGTACCTTAAAGCCACCAGCAGTGCCTGCATTTATGATGAGATCTGGCTGCAACGCCAGAACAGATGCATAAGTCACGAGGGATGCAGAGATCGTGCCAACACTATCGACTCCTGGAAAATTCATTTCACAAGACAAAAGTTAGGCCTTCTTAGTAACCAGAAAAGTACAGACCTTTATCCCCTACTTCCTTTTTATTGGGTACGTATCACTCTTTTTTCCTCATTCCGTCTTGTCTCCACCATCGCTACAACCTCCTTTCTGGATGTAATCCTACCGATGTTTTTGCTCCATAATCTCATCTACAAGTGTACCCCTTTGTTTTCCCCTCCTCTACTTCTAATCTAAGAAACCTTGAGAAAGTAAATCCAAGCCCTCATTCCCAACCTAAATTTAGAGTTCAGCAACAACTCTTGGTTCCCTAACAGACTGTGCCGCATATAGTATATGCTAGTATGCTACAAAAAGTTCAAGGCACACCATGAAATTGTATAGAACGCACAATAAAAATCTCCTTACCCAAAACGGGATCTTTGCCAGGTTGCACGATGTTTAGGTGTAAATTCTTGTACACGCCATGATATCTCACCCAGGGAACACCTTTTGGATATCTACAAATTTTGAGTCAAACACACTGCATTTAGTTCATAATCTAGCCAAAGAACATGCTTCCAGCAGATGCACTGAGTGGAGATCGTTTAAAAAAGAAAGAAATACAGGAAAACAAAGAAGGGTATATACTACATGAGCTTCATACTCCTTATTAACTTCAAGCATTCACTACAATCTAAAACCGTCATGATTGAATACTCACCTTACTTATATTGGACACTCAAAGGATACACTTTTTCTATTACTACTGGTGACTATGAATACTACTGACGACTATAACTCTTGTGATAAAGGTAAATACTCCGCGCTAAGCCAACAAAATATATTCTGGTGAATTTCCAATCGTATGGAACTTTGGAAGAGCTTTAGTCAGGATGACTAATCCTTCGTTTTCAGGACACTGAAAAGGCTCCAAGACGGATCAATTATACTTATAGAATCCTAAATTATATCTGCTTACTAGTAAGTAACTAAGATACTGACACGAATCTCTTAAAAAAAATACAGACGGCATTAACCACGCGAACTACATCTATATTTCCACCAGTTCAGCTCTCTTTGTAACAATTGCGTAGTTTTTAAGAATTGTCTAGACAGTAGCTCATTCAATTAATTTGACGGTCAAAATTCCTAAAAATCACAAGTTTTTTTTGATAAAAATAGAGCTCTTAACTAACAAACAAACTACTTTTAAGTTTATCATAACATAAACTAACTCATCGAATCGTCTTTTTCTAAGTCCACTACTTTTGAGTGAGCAAAACCATTACAGATTCAGAGTTCTTAAAGCCTCACATAAACTAATAATCGAATCGTCTTTTCAAGTCCACTACTTTTGAGTGAGCAAACCGCTACAGATTCAGCAATTAAAATCAATTAATTGCATATTCTCATCTCAAGAACAATTCATACTAAATTAACAACTTCAACCGCGCAATTAAAGCGCCGAAATAATCAAAAAGCGAACAAACATCAATTCAAACAATAAATTATAGAGAGAAGAAAGAACTAACGAAGAATCAACTGCTTCAGTGAGCTGAAACCTATTGACAAGAGGTAACGCTTCGGTATGCATAGCTGAAATCAATTCCGCCATAATCAAATCATCAGTACAGAATAAAAAACCTAAATCGCACAATTAATCGACAAAAAAATAAACAATAAAATCAATATCATATGATTTCTGAGCAAAAAGAATACCGATAAAGATAAGAATGGTGGAGATAGGTTTGGATTGAACATCTTCAGAAGTTGCGTCAAGTTGAGGTTGAGTTTCAGGTGGCGCCATTGATGTAGCGCCGAGCTTTCTCTCTCTAGGATTTTTAGTTGAATGAGAGAGAAAGAGAAAAGTAGAGTGCGTAAAATTGGGAGGGGGTCGTCTCACACTCTCACCAATCAAAATCCAATACCTATTTTTCTCCAACTTTCTAGTACTCCAAAGTCGAGTCACTAATTCAGTATGTTTATTGCTTGTTTGTGGTTGTATCACATTTTGATTGAAAATATTGGAAAATTCCCGCAGTACCTCCAACTTTAACATTTTGTCCGGAATATTCAAATTTTTTACTCGAAATATTGAGTGGGCATAACTCGGGTTTACAAACTCGGAAAATAACGATTTTTTTTTCAAATCGTTCATCTTTCCGAGAGCTACGATTTGAAAAAAAATTTAGTCGTATTTGGATTCCGTGGGTAGGAGTTTTTGTATGTCAAAGTTTTGAAATTTCGAGGAAAATGTCAAACTTGGAGTGTACCGTGGGAATTTTCCATTATTTTTTTGAATTTTTTATTTGGATAACTTAATTAGCACAAATTCTCATACGGAGCGACCCGTCGTAAGCTTAAGACTGATTAATTTTCTCTCACAAAGAGCAAGTGGGGTAGCTCCGTTGCAAGTGAGACATGCTGCTTGATTAATTCTCCGTTAGTTTAAACGATATTTTATGCCTAAAGACGGGTGCTATCTGTCTTTCGAATCAAATATTACCATATGGGGCTTTATTTCCTAGGCAACAAGTGAGGTGATTTGACCCGTATTAAGCAATAAGACGGAAAGTGTCTTGATTGGCAATTTGACATGTCTTTAACTTAAGTCGAATATTTCCAGTCTTAAATGAGAATCTGTGAAAAGATAATGTTTCTTTGTTACTTAGTCTTTATCATCTGCCAAAGGCCGAGCATTTTACCGGTTTATTTCAATAAGCGTACCCTTTATACGATAACACATGTAGCATTGTCTATAATGTTCGTTGGCTGTAAATTTAATAAGCTAAGAAAGTTTTACTCTCGAACCAATTAATATGAGGGTAACAGTTTCCCTTATTAATTGTCGGAAAAATGGAACACGGGTTGCATAGTCCCTAGTTCCGGAGTTTTTTTTTTTAATTGAACTTATCATTTACAGACTAATTGATCATTATGATGATTGATGAACCATGTTATACAAGAAGTATTTTCACGGAGCACTTATATCCTGCATTTATTCCTGAAAACTTTAACGTAAGCCTTCTTACATTTTGTTAGTAAAGAAGGACATAAGACATGCGAAACTGCTAGATGTTACGGTGCAACGCAGACTAACTAACAAGGCTGAGGCCCTGAGCTGCTTACCATGTAAAAGAACGAAAAAAAAAAGATTAAAAGCCGATAAACTGCCAATCACGCCACCGTCAGTGAGCTAGAAAAATGCGGTCAGAGGTGGAAATCCAGTAATAGATCTAATCAAAGCTTCCGACCAGGAACTACTCAGTCTCGAAGTTCCCATTTCGGTTTAGGTTCTTTGGCAACATCTTGTTTGATTGAACCTCGGACATACTTCCACAACAAAAACTGCAGTTGCAAAAGGAATTATCATAGATATGGGGTACGGAGTATCTATATTAGAAAGTTGATGAACATGCGGTGTTGCTATGGTTGATATATATGTATCCAAGTGTCGGGCTCACCAGAACTCATTCTCGAAGACATGGGAACTGTGTCATTAAAAAAGGATACTATGCGAGTATGATATTGCAGGATATCATTTTAAGCCTAAAAACTTACTTGAGCTGCCAAAATCACAGGCATCCAATATTTTCCGCGCTGATTAGGATCAGGTCTCTCAATCAATCTCTTATTTACTAGGATCGCACTGCTTCCATTTGAAACAATGCCAATGACGACCTTGAAAAGGTTTGGAATCCATGCAACTCCGTCTGGGAGAACCTATATTGACAATGTTAACAATACCACCAAAGCATGAAATAACCATAACAAAAGAACATTTGTAACAGGAATATAAGCTCTGACCTTTTCGCCGCCATCATTCTTGCTACATCTCCCACTGTTCTCAACCAAAACTACAGGCATGGAGGATGCCTAGAAGAAATAACAAAACATTCAGTGCCACAGGAATCGGAAAAGTATATTTTCAAGTTTTGAAAAAGAATGAAATAGCTGCTATTAAAGATATGTCATACAAGGGAATCACGCTTAATACGAGCTCCCTGACGAATAACTTTCAAGAGAGCCTCGGATCTTTTTGCAACAAACTCTTCATAGCTTAATCCATCTGGCGGAGATAGCTGACCATGAGTAAGCACTACAGCAGCTCGGTTCCATATTGCCTTGCCAAAACCATCTGTTAGAGCCTTGATGATCTGCCTGTCTAAGGTTTCGATTCTGTAGTCATCTAGTCGGTCTACGTACAGTAAAACGTCGACCGTCCTATTTAATAGAAAGCTGCTCCAACAAAGAAAAGGAAGAATTTCATAATAGGTCAGAGAGCATTCTGTAGAGGAGGTGAATGGATATAATCTGGCTATCGCTTCCATCAGTTATTATAATTAACAGCGATTGGTAAACAATAGAGTGAAGTGAAAAACTTAAGACCGATTTTCTTGAACAAACCTTTTAATCATATGAAGAGCTCGGTCATTGACATATCCTCCTTCAATAAAATTTGGGGTGTCAATAATGTTTAAAGTAAACCCGGCTCTTGAACGAGAGACCATAACTGGCCTAGGTCCTTCAGACTGCCAATCAAAACAAGTAACAGGAAAGCCTTTGAGATAGGAGTAATTCGGTAAAATTTATTCTTCAGAATCGACTCAGAAAAAATATATATACTTCCGACACATTTATACAGTCCCGAAGTAACAAATATGCATCATCCTGGAATTAAGTCATATTATATTATTATCTTCCAGAAATGCACGACTCTCCTACTACGTCTCAGTAATGGATGAAGCATGTCAAACTAACGTGTAAGAACCTTAGTCTTCATCACAAAGAAGCAATTTCCCGCCCCTAAATTGTTTCCGATGGGAAAAACTACTTCTGAACTATTCCGAGGATAATGACATTAGCTACCAAAAGTCATCCATAGACGATTTCCCCTGCTTCTTTTGACACAGTGAAATAAACACAGAAGATGAGGAGAACACACCTGAAAAGCACCAAGAGGAGTAACAGCAACCACTCTTTCACCAATAACCGAGTTGACAGTCGAAGATTTACCAACACCGCCTTTTCCCAAAACAAGAATGGTCAAGGAATCCACATTCTACATTGCACAGAGTTCGAATATTTGTGTTAAGTAAAAACACAAAAACACCCAACAAAATTTTCATATGGACTAAAAACCAACTAACCTCTTGTTTCAATTTTGCCAACAGTTTAAACAACTTATTTTGAGTAGCAGTCGGGAACTGTTGAATTCCGGTCCACTCACGAGCCATTTGCGCGGCCATCGTAATCTAACACCTGCCCCCATTCACAAATAACATTGTTTTCCTAATTGAAAACTCTTTTCAACCCAATTATCCAATGAGCTAGTTGATGATAAAACATTAAAACGTGCCCTAATGTTGTAAAATTTTAGCAGTCAATTGATAATACAAACTGCCCTAAAGGTACAAACTTTGAAAACCCTAATCAACATAAACATTTTCTTTTATTCAAAATTTTGAATTATGCCTATATTATTATGTAATGTGTAGTGCCCAAATGAAATTCACTAAAACCTAGTAATGTGGTAAATATGAGTGTACATCAATTGTTCATGATATATTCTCAACAACCTTTCTCTAATTAGCGGACACGTTAGAAAAACCGTTCATAATTTCATACATTGGAATAAAAAGGGGTTTATAAAATGCAGTTAAATCCCATCACAATCAAATATGAGACAATTCACTCGCATAATGAAAAGAAAATGTTGAATAAGAGAAAGTAAAAAAATTACCTGAGGTTGTTGTTGTTGTTGTTTGAAGGAAAAAGGGGAAGACAAGAGTTTAAAGCTTAAACCCTCTGATGTCCACTGCCTCTGAGAAATGAGAATCACATCAGGTATACGATGACGTGGTATACCGACACCGTACACCCTGACCAATTAAATGTCACATGTCACGTATATTATTTCGATTTGGCTTAGTTATTTACAGAAATAGCCTCAAGTTTAATATTCTCATTGACTTTGTATATGATGACATGGTACAACCGATGTATCCGATTTTTTTATTTTCGAGAATGACTTTAATCGATGTACTCGATATTTTTTTTTTCGAGAATGACTTTATTTAACGCTTATTATCATTTAACGCCACAACCAATGTGTTGTTGAGGGTGTTTTTCTACAATTTTTAAGATACTTGGGCATTATGCCTTATGAAGCCATCCTCGGCTTGTGATATTACTCCGTAACCTCTATACTCGATCATCAGTACCATTACGAGCAATTGCCCTGAATGAGTGAGGTTCGCATTACAAACTTGTACACTGTAGTAAACATCCTAGGACCACTATTCCCTTGTATCGAGACCCACTTTTGCGAGTGTGATGATATGACAGCCTAGAACCTCCTTCATAGAATTATCAACTGTTGAATGGTGACCAGAGTTTAATGCTATCGTGGGTAAAGTAGACTTCAATGCAGAATATATGAATTATAGAAAGATTCACGTAAAATTTGAAGCAATTCTGAAACCGCTACCCTTGTAACATTTCAGATAATTGACAATGCTCTTGTGGTGATGGCCGTGAAACACCACCACACACAAATACGGCACTGTTAATGTCACACTGACAAAAGCTAATGCCACGGAGTGGAGTTCGTGGTGAATGACCCTGCGACATTAACATGTGGTTCCGGAACGTTATAAGAAGCCTACAAATAACATCCCTCAAAGAGCACTTAGCAGCTTACAGAGCATAGAGTTTTGAAACCAACATGTTAGTTCAGCAAACACAGCACTTTTTTCTGCAGTTTAAGCCAAGTTTTCTCAGCATTTGAAACACTGTCCTGCTGAACTAATTTTCTAACCAACAAAAGAGATCAAAATAAACAAGTCAGAAGACAAGGCTTCATTCACACTTTCAAGCACAACTTGATCAAATTTCAGAATTACAGTTCCGGTGAAATTTCGAGTGAAGTTAAGGTTTTTCACCGCCCTTTTTTCCTCTCATACCTCAACTATACATCAGTGGAAAGCTTAATTACAGATTAAGCAGTTAAATAAAAGATTCATCCCCACATAAAGCAAAAGACACTGACAAGGTATCAGATGTACGTCTATATAGAAAAAGGTTACAACATTTTGAGGGAATATCGGAGGCATTTATAGCACGACACCCACGAATAGGTCTTGACATCCAATTCCGACATTAAGTCTCAAACCATGATATAATACCAAGGTAACGCCAAATCAATCTCTTTAATTGTCAAGCATCCTCGGGCTTTAGCCCACGTCTATTGGTAAAGGGCTAAGAAGTCATTTTAATATAACTTGATCATCTTCCATCTGCTGAAGTGAAGGACTCAGCAAACCCGTATGGACGAGCAACCATGCTAGTTTGAGTGTTGTCTGCCACGTAGGACGAAGAGGAAGCGTCTTCCTGGCTTGTTCCTTCCGAATCCTTCCAAATTTTGACCGCTTGTGGTAGAGGCATATCCAGATCAATGCCATAATAGTCATCAAAGTCTAACTCGACCGGTTTCCATTGCTCGACTAGAGACGATAAAACATTGACAATGTGGCCCATGTCGGGCCTTTGATATGGCTCCCTTGCGCAGCAATGGCCTGCGAGCTCAGCCACGGTACTGATGCTGGGTAAAGTTTCCTCACTGAGGTCAATGGTAGGGTCGATGGCCTTACGGAAAGTCTCTTTGTTTAGGTTCATCCTCTTGAACCATGTAACTAGGTGCATGCTTTCCTCAGGCTGTGTCTCATCTAAGGCTTTCCTTCCTGTGATCAACTCCATGAGAATCACCCCGAAGCTGAAGACGTCGACTTTTGTGGTTACACGCCCCGTCACTGTTGCAATCACATTCACCAAGAAAAATGGGCAAAATCGGGTTAACGAGTAAGACGAGATATATTAGCATTCATTTATTACAACAAATGAAATCTTGGGCAAGTGATCAAAGCCTCAAAGGTATCTTATGAAATAGGTCCAATTTGATTATGTTTGTTGTGCTCCGTATTAAACTTTGTGTTTCCTTGCGACACAACAACATTAACCCAAAGGCCTTGAGGAGTCCAGGACTTTCCCAAATGATGGATTACACAAGTGAGACTATTTCCGGATGGCCCATTATGAAAATTTCATCGACAATTGCATTGAATGACTACTACTACGTAATTTTAGCAGAGTAGTGATACTAGTTAATCATTTTGCTTATTACATTATAATTTACAATTCAGAACTAAACAATGACAAACCTTTGACTCCATTTGAATTGGAAACCTATTGCCCTTTTTGGCTCACGATTCTGCTGAAGTTTGCCCCTTTTGGCTAACTATTCTATTGCAGTTAATAAACACAATACTACAAAAGAGAACATCAAAAACAGCAGGGGAAACCGGAGAAATACCTGCATATTCTGGCGCTAAGTAGCCGAAAGTTCCAGCAATCCTAGTCTCAATTGAGCCCTTTCCTTCAGGAGCTAAACGCACTAGACCAAAATCCGCTACCTTTGCTCTCATATCATCTCCGAGTAAAATATTAGAAGGTTTCAAGTCCCTGTGAATGAAACTCTGATGAGCCAGATTATGCAGATACTCAACACCTCGGGCCACATCCAAGGCGATGCTAAGCCTCCTAGTCCATTCTAAAGGCTTCAACCCTTCCTCAGCCCAATTAAATATATATCTACTCAGGGTTCCTTGTGGCATGTACTCATACACTAGCAGCTTCTCATTCCCATCCAAACAATATCCAAGAAGGGCAACCAAATGCCTATGTCGAACCTTAGTTAAGACGGTAATCTCAGACTTGAACTCATTCAACCCTTTTCCTGCAATTACACCACACTCCATTCTTTTCACAGCGATTTTGGTCCCGTCGTGTAATTCTCCTTTATATACTGTCCCAAAGCCACCCCATCCCAAAATATTGTCCTCACTGAAATTGCTGGTCACATTTTTGAGGACTTGTATTGAAATAACCATATTTCCATTCTCGGCCATTTGGACATCGCCTGATTCACCGGCCGGAATGGTGTGGGTCCCATTGGTACCTGCCACACTGACACTTGAACCAGCAACTGTTATTTTCACACTGTCATTGTCGGACCCAGAGTAATGAGGGTGGACTACCATAGCATTAGGGCTCTGTACTCTGCTAAATTTGGTTTGGTTCTTTTTGTAAACACAAAATCCCAAGACACAGCAAAAAAGTAATACAAGAACAACCCCAACTACACATATAGCAATAATTACACCAGTAGACTGTCGAGATTTCTTCATAGAAGTGCCATTGTTTCCAGCGGGTGTGCTTG